>JAJOOS010018046.1:0-10362 GCA_029582725.1 Solanum chiquidenum | reverse complement strand
TCGGATTTTGATACGGTTGCTCTAAAATTTGGGTTAGACCCATTTCCCACTCAATTTGACCCCCTAAACAAGAATATGAAGTCGGATTTTTGAAAAACGAAACAGATTTTTTTATATACAGCTAAACAAGTTTCTGGTAACTTGCGAAGCACATTTTTAAGAACTTTTTGGGTCATTTCAGGTTTAGGGTTTTGGGTTTTGGGTTTAGGGTTTTGAGTTAGGATTTAGGGTTTTTTTTTTTTTTTTTTTTTAGCCACACACAAGTCATCCAATTCCGACACCGAGAACATGATAGTTTACAAATCAATACAAAATAATGTTGAGATATGGGAAACTATTCTCCATGAGCATGGGAAGTTTTCATTTGACATAGCATTACCGCAAAAGCTCATCTATAATAGTTTCAAAAGGAAGTGAGGGGTGAGATTATGACTTCTGGCATTCACAGCGGATACTGACTCCATTTTTAATACTTCCAATAAAATCATCTGTCAGACTATAGATGGCACTGCTGAATATCGTAGCGGCCCCTGCTGCAGAGAATCTGGTGCCTCAATGTGCTGTAGTATCAGAGTCATCTTCAATCCAATGATCTTAACTTGGGGATTTGAGTGCCCATCCAGAAAAACACTAGTAACTTGAGAACAACCAAACAATTTTAGTACTTCCAACGATAAGCAGCTATCAACAATCAATCCCAGGGCTTCGTTCGTCAAGTTGCGACACCAAGACAAATCCAGACTAATCAAATTTTTTGAACATTTGGCTAGAGACATTGTTTTGTTGTATGAAACCTTTTTGACACGATTGAGAGATAGTTCCTTCAAAGATGCCCCACTAGTTTCCCAATAAGCAGCAACAGCTTCATCACTGAATGGATTGCGACAGAGTTTTAGATTGTCAACTTCTCTACAACCAGTGGCAAGATATTCAATTGCAGAGTCTGTCAATTTACACAAGTCGCTCAGGTCTATAGCGCGCAATCCGGGACAGTTTTGTGAAATATCTTTCAAAGAACAATCAGTCAATTCCATGCATCCTTTCAGAATAATCTCTCTCAGACTCTGACCTCGATTAGTGACAAATTCTTTAATAAAAGCATCACACACAGTCTGGATTCCAGCTACTGATAGAACTTCCAAATGTTCTAGCTTTAGCAATGGTGGCAGAATAAGCATGGGATGTATTACTTCGCAATTGTCTAGATATAACTCTCTCAGAACTGATCCCACTGAATTAGATAAACAGCTAATTCCATCACATGTCAACAAGGAGCACTGGCTAAGATTCATTGACCTTAAATTAGGTGCTGCAGAGATTATCGCCTCCAGCCCAACATCCGAAAGACGACACGCACCTTTCAAAGATAAGGTCGTCAATGCAGGGAGATTGTTTGAACGATGAGCTAATGTAACCAATAAGATATAATCTGTCATACAGCGACCACACTGATCCAGTTGAAGCACCACCAAGTTGTTGGTGTCGCATCCTTTAAAGCTCTCAAAGTTGTTGATGTCGCATCCTTTAAAGCTCTGTGTGAAATTCTCCTCGTTCAACCATGAACAATCCCTTATGCGTATCTCTGTAGGAGATCCACTGATAAGAAGTTGAAAAAATTGATATGTCATTTCCCGAGAGTCACACAGTGACTGGCAAATCTTGTGCCTAAGTGCATCAGGTAAACCATCAAGTGAAATGATTGCATCAGCATTCTTCACTAAAATGTCCATGCATAAGTCATGTAATGAGGGAACAACCAGCTTTCTAGATTGGCACTGCTGGTCCATTTTGGGAACCCATACCACTTCAATCTTACTTTTCTCAGATTTACTTTGCTGCTGATGTTTGATGTTCATTTCACGATCTCTAATAAACTTCATAGCAGTTGAAAATGGACCGGGCCAGTCTTCTATTTCTTCAGTCTCCGCTACCTCCTGTGGAAATTCCTCATCAGCTACATCGGTCTCCTGTTCGGTTTGGGAAGAGAAATGAGCAAACCTGGAAGCATTTCATCTTACAGTTTAGGGTTTAGGGTTTACAGTTTAGGGTTTAGGGTTTTGAGTTTAGAATTTAGGGTTTAGGGTTTAGTGTTTAGAGTTTGGATTTAGGATTTTGGGTTAGGGTTTATGGTTTAGGATTTAGGTTAATATTTAGAGTTTATGATTTAGGGTTTAGGGTTTAAGGTTTATGGTTTAGGTTATAGGGTATATGGTTGAGGGTTTAGAGTTTAGGGTATAGTGTATAAGGTATAGGGTATAGGGTTTAGGGTGTAGGGTTTATAGTTTATAGTTAAGAGTTGAGGTTTAGGATTTAGGGTTTAGGGTTTAGGGTTTTGGGTTTAGGGTTTTGAGTAAGGATTTAGGGTTTGGGGTTTACAGTTTAGGGTTTAGGGTTTTGAGTTTAGAATTTAGGGTTTAGGGTTTAGGGTTTAGATTTAGGGTTTTGGGTTAGGGTTTATGGTCTAGGATTTAGGGTAATATTTAGAGTTTATGATTTAGGGTTTAGAGTTTAAGGTTTAGGGTTTAGGGTTTAGGATTTTGGGTTTAGGTTATAGGGTATGTGGTTGAGAGTTTAGAGTTTACGGTATAGGGTATAAGGTATAGGATATAGGGTTTAGGGTTTAGAGTTTATATGTAAGAGTTGAGGTTTAGGATTTAGGATTTAAGGTTAAGGGTTAAGGGTATATGGTTTAGGTTTTTGGGTTTAGGGTTTTGAGTTAGGATTTAGGGTTTGGGATTTACAGTTTAGGGTTTAGGGTTTATAGTTTAGGGTTTAGGGTTTTGAGTTTAGAATTTAAGGTTTTGGGTTTAGGGTTTAGGGTTTTTGGTTTAGGGTTTAGAGTTTGGATTTAGAATTTTGGGTTAGCGTTTTTTGTTTAGGATATGGGGTAATATTTAGAGTTTATGATTTAGGTTTAGGGTGTAAGGTTTAGGGTTTAGGGTTTAGTATTTTTGGTTTAGTTTATAGGGTATATGATTGAGGGTTTAGAGTTTAGGGTATAGGGTATAAGGTATAGGGTTTAGGATTTAGGGTTTAGAGTTTATAGTTAAGAGTTGACGTTTAGGATTTAGGGTTTAGGGTTTAGGGTATATGGTTTAGGGTTTTGGGTTTTGGGTTTAGGGTTTTGGATTAGGATTTAGTGTTTGGGGTTTACAGTTTAGGGTTTAGGGATTAGGGTTTACAGTTTAGGGTTTAGGGTTTTGAGTTTAGAATTTAGGGTTTAGGATTTAGGGTTTAGTGTTTAGAGTTTGGATTTAGGATTTTGGGTTAGGGTTTATGGTTTAGGATTTAGGTTAATATTTAGAGTTTATGATTTAGGGTTTAGGATTTAAGGTTTAGGGTTTAGGGTTTAGAATTTTGGGTTTAGGTTATAGGGTATAGTGTATAAGGTATACAGTATAGGGTTTGGAGTTTAGGGTTTATAGTTTATAGTTAAGAGTAGAGGTTTAGGATTTAGGGTTTAGGGTTTAGGGTATATGGTTTAGGGTTTTGGGTTTAGGGTTTTGAGTAAGAATTTAGGGTTTAGGGTTTACAGTTTAGGGTTTAGGGTTTTGAGTTTAGGGTTTAGGATTTAGGGTTTAGAGTTTGGATTTAGGATTTTAGGTTAGGGTTTAGTATTTAGAGTTTGGATTTAGGATTTTAGGTTAGGGTTTATGGTTTAGGATTTAGAGTAACATTTAGAGTTTAGGATTTTGGGTTTAGGTTATAAGGTATATGGTTGAGGTTTTAGAGGTTAGTGTGTAGGGTATAACGTATAGGGTATAGGGTTTAGGGTTTAGGATTTACAGTTTAGGGTTTAGGTTTTAAGGTTTAGTGTTTCAAATTATAGGTTTAGGATTTAGGGTTTAGAGTTTTGGAGTTAGGGTTAAGGGTTTAGAGTTTTGATTAAGGGTTTAGGATTTAGGGCTTAGGGCTAGGGCTTAGGGTTAGGGTTTAGGGTTTTTATTTAGGCCTTTGAGTTTAGGATTTAATATATAGGGTTCAGGGTTCAGGGTTTATTATTTAAGGTTTACGGTTAGGGTTTAGCGTTTAAGGTTTATGGTTTAGGGTTTTAGGGTTTCGGGTTTAGAGTTTTTAGTTTAGGATTTAGGGTTTAGAGTTTAGAGCTTGGATTTAGGATTTAGGGTTTAGGGTTAGGGTTAGGGCTTAGGGTTTAGGGTTTAGGGTTTAGGGTTTAGGGTTTTGAGTTGTAGGTTTAGGGTTTAGGGGTTAGGATTTAGGATTTAGGGTTTAGGGTTTAGGGTTTAGGTTTATGTAAAGGTTTAGGGTTTAGGGTTTAGAGTTTACGGTTTTGATTTAGGGTTTAGTATGTAGAGTTTAGGGTTATGAGTTTAGTATTTATGGTTTAGGGTTTAGGGTTTAGGGTTTATTGTTTAGAATTTAGCGTTTAAGGTTTAGGGTTTAGAGTTTGGATTTAGGATTTAGGGTTTTGGTTTATGGTTTCGGGCTTAGGGTTTAACAATTAGAGTTTATGATTTAGGGTTTAGGGTTTAGAGTTTAGAGTTTAGAATTTATGGTTAATGGTTTAGGGTTTAAGGTTTAGGTTTAGTGTTTAGGGTTTAGGGTTTTGAGTTGTAAGGTTAGAGTTTAGGTTTTAGTGTTTAGTGTTTAGGGTTTTGGTTTTAAGGTTTTGAGTTGTAGGTTTAGAGTTTACGGTATAGGGTTTATGGTTTATGTTTTAGTATTTATGGTTTTGAGTTGTAGGTTTAGGGTTTAGAGTTTATAGGTTAAGATTTAGGGTTTAGGGTTTAGAGTTTAGGATTTAGGTTTAGGGTTTAGGGTTTACTGTTTTAGTTTAGGATTTAGGGTTTAGGGTTTAGAGTTTAGGATTTAGCATTTAGGGTTTGGAGTTTAGGGTTTAGGGTTTAGGGTTTAGGGTTTAGAGTTTATAGTTAAGAGTTTAGGTTTTGGATTTAGGGTTTAGGGTTTAGGGTTAAGGGTTTAGGGTATATGGTTTAGGGTTTTGGGTTTAGGGTTTTAGTTAGGATTTAGGATTTGGGGTCTATAGTTTAGGGTTTAGGGTTTACAGTTTAGGGTTTAGGGTTTTGAGTTTAGAATTGAGGATTTAGGGTTTAGGGTTTAGGGTTTAGGGTTTAGGGTTTAGAGTTTGGATTTAGGATTTTGGGTTAGGGTTTATGGTTTAGGATTTAGATATTTAGAGTTCATGATTTAGGGTTTAGGGTTTAAGGTTTAGGGTGAGGGTTTAGGGTTGAAGGTTTACTGTTTAAGGTTTAGGGTATATGAATTAGGGTTTCAGGTGTAGGGTTTAATGTTTAGGGTTTATGGTTAAGGGTTTAGGGTTTAGGGTTTAGGATTAGGGTATAGGGTTTAGGGTTTATAGTTTAGGGTTTAGGGTATAGGGTTTAGGGTTTAGGGTTTCTAGTTGTAGGTTTACGGTTTATAGTTTAGGGTTTAGAATTTAAGGTTTAGGGTTTAGGGTGTAGGGTTTAGGGTTTAGGGTTTAGCATTTAGGTTTAAGGTTTAGAGTTTGGATTTAGGGTTTATTTAGGGTTTAAGGAAAGGTTTAGGGTTTAGTGTTTAGTGTTTAGGAATTAGGGATTAAGGGTTAGGATTTAGTGTTTAGGGTGTAGGGTTTAACGGGTTTAGGGTTTAGGATTTTGGGTTTAGGGTATAGGGTATAGGGTATATGGTTTAGCATTTAGAGTTTAGGGTATAGGGTTTATGGTATAGAGTATAGGGTTTAGGGTTTAGGATTTACAGTTTAGTCCTTAGGTTATAAGGTTTAGTGTTTCAAATTATAGGTTTAGGATTTAGGGTTTAGAGTTTAGGAGTTAGGGTTAAGGATTTAGGGTTTAGATTAAGGGTTAAGGATTTAGGGTTTAGATTAAGGGTTTAGGATTTAGGGCTTAGAGTTAGGGTTTAGGGTTTTTATTTAAGGCTTTGAGTTTAGGATTTAGTGTTTAGGGTTTAGAGTTTTTGGTTTAGGGTTTAGAGTTTTTTTTTTAAATGACCCTTGGAGGGGTCAGGGGCTTAGCAACACCCCCCAGGCCTTAGCATAAATAAAACAAAATTATTACAAGGAGGGGGACATAAACCTAACCTCCGATCCTATGGTGGTTTAGTAGTTGACCTTCCACAAGGGATAATCAACTCATCCCCTTACAAAAAATGTAAACCAAGAACGTAAGTACCTAAGAAAGAGGACTCCTCTCAATACATAGAATCTAGGAATCATAAACAAGGGAGACTCTCCCCTTACAAAAATAAACAAATTATACTTAAAAAAAAAAACCTATTCAAAAGAGCTATAATTGTAAACTATAGCTAAGTTGAAAAGGTTGCAAATTACTCAGGGAGGTTCTTTGATCTTCTTAATCTTCCTTCGTCTGAAGCTTGCCATTTCAAGCATGTCTAGTTGATAGTACGCTCTTGCGTCATTTGGTAGTTGATGGCAATTGAAATAAAGTTGAGGACTAGTAATCTTGTGGCTGTGTTTTGAAAGGGAGTCAACCACAAAATCGGCTTCCCTGAAGGTGTGTTTGCATCTGAACTCGTGTGTTTGTTTAATGAGGGCCTGTAGCTTCACTATCTGTGTATTGATGCTCCAATGAGGGTTGGTTTTGTGCATTATCCAGTCCACCAGGAACTGTGAATCCACCTCCAACAGAACTTTCTTGTATCCTGATTCTAAGGACCAGGTCATCCCGAAGATAGCTGCTTCTACTTCAGCTTGGTTGTTAGTACCTTACCCTAATGGGGTGGCAAATGCTATCAACATTTCTCCGTCTTGATCCCTTAAGATACCTCCTACACCAGTTCTGCCAAGATTACTCAAAGCACTGCCGTCTGTGTTGATTTTTACCCACTGGTTTGGAGGTTTTATCCACCTAACAAGGGGCACGTTGGTATCATGCTCACATTCCCCCCCAAGCTGAATCAGTTCCCTCCAGTTTGAAGGCTATTTGATGTGGGGGAAGGTTGTAGTCATGAGCTTGTAATTGTCCTTGTAGATTGCATATTTAACTACTAACATTGGATTGCTTGCCTCCATATTTGATAGCACGTCTATTCTTCCATAGGTTCCAACAAATGAATATTGGTGTTGCCCGTAATAAAAGCCTATGTACTTCATTATTGTATTTAGCTGACCACCATTGCATGATTAGTTGGAGTAGGGAGCTGTGGTCTGTGATGATTCCAGCATTTGCAGCAAAGCTTTTCCACACGTAGGTAACAAAATGTCCATTGTTGAAGGTGTGCTCAATTGTATCCATACCTGGCCTGTTACAACAACAAAAACAGTTGGCTGGTTCATCATTGCCAAAACTGGTTAGTTTCTCGTTAGTTGGAAGTTTACCTCTTAAAGTTCTCCACAAAAGAAAAGAAGATTTAAAAGGGACACTCTTATGCCAAATAAAGGAATTGAATCGAGTCTTGATCCTCTTCTCCCTTATAACACTACATGCAGAGGAGCAGCTGAAATTGCCATCGGGTTTAGAGTTTAGGATTTATGATTTAGGGTTTAGGGTTTAGAGTTTGGATTTATGGTTTAGGGTATAGGGTTTAGAGTTTTGATTTAGGGTTTAGGGTTTAGGGTTTAGAGGTTATGATTTAAGGTTTAGGGTTAAAGATTTAAGGTTTAGGATTTAGGGTTAGGGTTTAGGGTCTAGGGTTTAAGGTTTAGGGTTTTTAGTTTAGCATTTAGGGTCTAGGGTTTAGGGTTTATGTTTAGGGTTTAGGGTTTAGGTTCTAGGGTGTAGGGTTTAGGATTTCGAGTTTAGGACTTAGGGTTTAGGGTTTAGGTTTAAGTTTTGCATTTAGTGTTTAGGGTTTAGGGTTTAGAGTTTATCATTTAGGATTTAGGGTTTAGGTTTTATGGTTAAGGGTTTAGAGTTTAGGTTTTAGGGTTAAGGTTTTAGGTTTTAGGGTTTAGGATTTAGGAGTTAGGGTTAAGAGTTTAGAGTTTAGGGTTAAGGGTTTATGGTTAAGGGTTTAGGGTTAGGGGTTTAGGGTTTAGGTTTTAGGGTTTAGGTTTAAGGTTTTAGGGTTTTGGCTTTAGAGTTTAGGGTTTTGGGTTTAGGGTTTAGGGTTTATGGTTTTGGGTTTAGTATTTAGGTTTTAGGTTTTAGAGTTTAGGGCTTTGAGTTGTAGGTTTAGGGTTTAGGTGTTAGGATTTAGGGGTTAGGGTTTAGAGTTTAGGGTTTATGTTTTCATGTATAGTATTTAGGGTTTAGGGTGTAGGGTAAAGAGTTTATGGTTTATAATTTAGAGTTTAGGGTTTAAGGTTGAGGTTTAGGGTTTAGGATTTAGGTTTAGGGTTAGGGTTTAGGGTTTATGATTTAAGGTTTAGGGTTTAGAGTTTAGGGTTTAGGTTTAGTGTTTATGATTTAAGTTTTAGGGTTTAGGGTTTAGGGTTTAGGTTTAGGGTTTAGGATTTAGCGTTAGGGTTAAGGGTTTAAGCTTTAGGGTTTTGGGTGTGAGGTTATGAGTTTTATGTATAGGGTTTAATGTTTAGGGTTTATGTTTGGGATTAGGGTTTATGGTTTAGGGTTTATGATTTAAGGTTTAGGGTTTAGGGTTTAGAATTTATGGTTTAGGGTTTAGGGTTTAGGGTTTTGAGTTGTAGGTTTAGGGTTTACAGTTTAGGGCTTAGAATTTAAGGTTTAGGATTTAGGTTTAGGGTTTATGGTTTAAGGGAAAGGTTTAGGGTTTAGGGCTTAGGGCTTAGGGTTTAGGGGTTAGGATTTAGGGTTTAGGGGTTAGGATTTAGGGTTTAGGGTGTAGTTTTTTTATTATTATTATTTGAACGGCCGTTGGAGGGGTCAGGGGCTTAGCAACACCCCAGGTCTTAACATAAATAAAACAAAATAATTCAAGGAGGGGGACATAAACCTTACCTCCGGTGCTATGGTGGTTCAGAATAGTCCTTCCTACTAAGGAAAGTCCACTCATCCCCATACTAGAATGATGAAACATAATGTCTAAGTATCTAAAGGAGAGGACTCCTCTCGATACAAAGAAACTAGGAAACATAAATAAGGGAGACTCTCCCCTTACATAAGTAAGACAAGAATAAAACAAGGGAGACTCTCCCCTTACATAAGTAAGACAAGAATAAAACAAGGGAGACTCTCCCCTTACAGATAAAACCTAAAAAGAATACCTAAATCGGAAATCCTATCAGAACAGTCTCAATGTTAGGGGGGCCTCTTGATTCTTTTCAGTCTCTTTCTTCTGAAGTTTGGCATGTCAAGTTTTTCCAGAATGAAACTTCCTTTTGGTAATATAGGAAGTTGGTATTTGATGTAGAAATGTTGGATGATATCTGAAGTATGGCTGAATTTGGAAAGATGGTCAGCCGTGTTGTTTGCCTCTCTGTAGATGTGTGTGCATTTGAACTGCTCCAATTGCTGGACTAGGATTTGTAATTCCGTGATGTATTGCTGGAGGTTCCAAGGGGGTGTGAGCTGTTTGGATTGCCATTTAATGACTAGTTCAGAATCAACTTCCAAGTGTATTTTCTTATAGCCATGTTGTACACACCAAAAGATACCATGGCTGGCAGCTTGGAGCTCAGCTTGATTGTTGGTACCAGTTCCTAATCACCTCTATTTTGGGCATGGTATTGGTAAATTTACCCACTAAAGTGTACTTGCAGCTTTCAACCAGCTTAATATTGTAGTCATCTTCTTCTAATAACACAGCCGGTAGTCCTTGTCTATTGGTGTGAATAGGATTATTCAATTCAATAGATGTTTCAGTCTTAGATTGATTATATCTAAGCTTTGCAGCAAACGATTGGATTATCGTAAAAGCAGCAGGTTCAGGGATATTGTCCTGTTTAGTCTTATTGGAAACTTAAGGATGATGTTGATTGTTTAGTTGTCCTTCATTACCTTGAGTGTAAGTATAGTTGTCCGGACTTGCAACATTTTTATTTTTCTGATAGTGTAATTGTTGGTGATCCTAGGAAAGTTTTGTTGATAGTGCATGTTGGCCCTTTCCTTGCTATCCTGAGGTGCATCAGTCGCACCATGTTGAGTGTTGTCCTTACTTTGATCTTTTTGACTATCCTTTCCTACATGAGTTTGGTTATCTACCTGTTTCGACAATTCACCCTTCCTACTGGTTTGTTCATTCGTTTCATTATGTATGTGCCCTGTTTGCATTGTCTTTCCTTGACGTTGTTGCCCATGATCTAGTTGTCCATTCCTTTGTTGCTGATTATCCTTGTTCTTTTCTGCTATTTTGTTCTGAGCTGGTATGTCCTGAAGTTCTGTGTTTTGTTCCTGATTCCCTTGACCTAATTCTTTAGCCTTTTGTTTTTGATACTTATCAGGTTCCTTAGCTCCTTTGTCCTGTGTTGCTGTAACCTGCATTGCATCAGATGAAAGAGGTGAA
>JAJOOS010018041.1:0-10769 GCA_029582725.1 Solanum chiquidenum | reverse complement strand
ATGAAATACATTATCAATTAAAGAAATATCGATGATCAATTCAAGGAGATTTATATATTAAATTTGATATTGATAAACTTTTGTTGATCAATAAAATTAAATTTATATAATTAGAAGGTATATAATTTAAATTTATAAAATTAACTTGATTGATAAATTCAATTTATTAAATTAAACTTTTGTTGATGTGTAGTTAATTTTACATATATATATGTTGACACCAAATTTTGACCGACCTATAACCATTTCGGAATTGCTATTCGATTAAATACATATTTTTTTAAAAACATATTTTTTTGTCTAAATAATCATACATTTTAGTATTGATAATTTAAAAAATTATTGTAATTATTATCTCCTTTAAATTATTATCGATAGTTATTATTCGAAATAATTACTTTACGTATTTATTTAAATGTTTTAAAATATACGTATGTTTAATTATATTAAAATATTTAAATGAGTGTAATATTTAATTTATTGAACAACATTCCTTTATATTCCTCCAAAATATTTAATATTTAGCCTATTATATCCTAATTCATTTCAATTCTAGCCACTCTAATTTAAATTCTCATTTCAATTATAGCCATTTAGTTGATTGCAATTTCAGCCCTCTCTTATCTCAATTTTCAAGATTCCAACTTTCATTTAATCTCATCCGTCCATCCAATTCCGAAATAATCGTGGACCTCCATCTCACTTGATCTCAACGGCTGCGATCAAATCCTCCAACTTTCCTATTTTAATCAAAAGAACTCAACCCTAAACAAAAAATTCCATTCACTCTTCCTTTTCCTTTTTTTCCCCCCTTAGCGCCGCAGTCTCTTCCATCAGTGAGAGCCGGCGAGAGCTCCACCATCTCCAATGAGTTCTCCCTCTCGCTCCTCCCCTCGTCTCCCTCTTATCATCTCCCGTCTTTCTTCGGCGAAAGCAACAGCAACATCGAGCAGCCAGGCGAGGCCACCGGCGAGAACCAGCAGCCGGTGAGGACCACCAGCGATTCTCCATCGCTGGCAGCAGCTCTAGCCGGCGACAACAGCAGCAGCGAACGGCGAGGGTCACCGGCAGTAGCTCCGATCAGGCGAACTCCAGCAGCAGCAGCTCCGCACACTGGCAGCAGCAGCAAAATCCGCTGCTCTCTCTCCTTTTTCTAGTCCGGCGAGCAGCTACGGACGACAACAACAACTCCGACCAGCTGAAGTTTCGGGGAAGTACAAGGTTTGGGTCAGTTTGAAAATGGATCTCGTCAGATCCGTCTTCGGTATTCTTTTAAATTCGTTATTCCTTTTGTTTACTCTTTTAAGTGATTCATTTATTATGCTTGTTACAGTATATGATGTTTAAGTGATATACGATTGCTCATGATTTTGGATTGATAGCTCGTTGAACCTGCATGTGATACGACTCGCTAGTGTATCAAAGTTCACCGATTTATTGCAAAATCTGCCCGTTAAAACTCAAATCTGATTGTTCACTGATCTTTGCATATTTTTCCTCCCTTAATTGATAAATTGTATATCTAGCTTAATTATAGGGAGACTGTTTTGGTAATTAATCTAATTGATTTTGGAGTGTAATTATGGTAAGGTGTGATTGTTGTTGATCGTATTCTCTCCCTCTTACTGTTAAAAATATTGTTTTTCCTGATAAAGTGTAGACAACTAATAAGCATTATGCTATAGAACCTTCTGTTATCATGGTAAGTTTAATTAGTATTTATTTGCATAGGTTGTCGGTTGTTTAATTTAATTTAACTAGTTTGAATTTGGAATTTAGGACTAATAGTTTGAATTATATTTGATATTTTAGGACTAATTAATAGTTTTAATTTGGAATTTTAGGGATTTGAATTACAACTTAATTAGAACTTATAATTAATTATAACTTGAATTTACTATAAATTGAACTTAATTAGGATTATGAACTTGAAATTAGAACTTGAACTTGGAACTAATTATCTTGAATATATAATTAATTAAGTTTAGAAATTAGATATGAACTTGAATTGAAACTAATATTCTTGGATTTGAAGTTTATATTTAACTAATTTAAGAACTTTTCGTGCTAGGCAACTGAGGAAGCTCGACATCTAAAAAAGTTGATACAAGACTATATTGCTTCTTTCATCAAAGTTGGAGATAAGGTTGGTGCTTCTAAATTTCTTAAGTTCAAGTACAATTGTTTTCAATGATGTGTTTGTGTCCATCTAGTATTAATACTTAGCTTTAATTTTGTGATAATTTTTTTGTGTCCATCGAGTGTTTGTTAAGCATAAGTATCAACACTAGTTGATCCTATTGATGACAAAATTGATTTTCTTGCAAGATCGATTTGTGTCCATCTAGTGTTGATACTTAGCTTTAAATTTAGAAATAATATATTTGTTAAGCATAAGTACCAACAGTAGTTGATCCTATTGATGACAAAATTCATTTTCTTGCAAGATCGATTTGTGTCCATCTAGTATTGATATTAAGCTTTAATTTAGGAATAATGTGTTTGTTAAGCATAAGTACCAACACTAGTTGTTTCTATTGATGACAAAATTGATTATCTTGTAAGATCGATTTGTGTCCATCTAGTGTTGACACTTAGCTTTAAAAAGTTGTTAAGTTGTTTAAATAAGTTAAATTAAATAATGTGATTTTGTTGATGGATTTAGTTGTTGGAATTAATTAAAAACTAAACTAGTTCAAGTTAAAAAGTTGATAAGTTGTTTAAATAAGTTAAAATAAATAATGTGGTTTAGCTGGTGGTAAGTTCTAATTCAAACTTTTAAATAAATAATTAGTTGATTCATATATATCGTTATAAATTTCAGTTTTTATTTATAGGAAAAAGAATTGAGACGCACTTCCATTGAACCAGAGGTTTTCAAGAAAACTCATGTCAGGAAGAAGGATGAGTCTAATTCGGATGTGTGGGCGGAGGAAAGGGCCGAACGGACTTTTGTAAGTTATTTAATATGAATAATATATATTAATAGTGAATATATTTATGATATGTATATATACTTATGTCAATTTTTATATTTAATATGCAGAATGACTTTCATCAATATGTCGCTGAGAATCTAGATAGTTCGGTCCAATTGACACCTGAATTTTCCACCCAAATTTGGAAAGAAAAAGTGGTAGGGGGGACACACAAGGGTAGAGTCTACGGTCTAGGCTCTCGAAACAATGTAAGACGACTCCAGTCAGGCTTAGAAAGAATTGGATCGTCACGTCAAGCCGAGGCACTTGATGGTGTTCAGATTGCTGCTATGTCGACTCAAATAACTAAGCTTACAACGGCACTGACAGAGTCGGAGCGGAGAAGAGTAGCTGAACAAGAAAGCATGAGTGAGACCGTTCAGCAAATCAAAGAACAAGTGATGAACCTCACTCGTCGACCTACTACTTCGGCTCCCGATGACACCGACGACGAGAGTGATGATGATGATTATGTAGAACTCACTCCCTAGTTTAGATCTCTAGATATTTATGAACTTTTTGTAATTTTGAAAGACTTTATAAGTTTTTAATTTGTGATTTAGATACTTTTTAATGTTATTTTAAGTTTGTTGTTTTATGTTTTATTTAGATTGTTTATAATTGTGTGTGTTTGATTAGGTTGAATAGTGTAGAATTGAATTGAATTGCATTTGTAGGTGGGCAACAGAAAATATTGCAGAAAAAGCGACGGACAACATGGTTTTGTCTGTCGCTTTTCTGGTTTTATTTTTTTTGAAATCCCAGAAAATCGACGGACAGCGTGGTATTGTCCCTCGCTTTTTTGATTTGTTTTTTAAAATCCCAGAAAAGCGACGGACATCGTGGTTTTATCCTTCGCTTTTCTGGGTTTTAATTATTTTAAAATCTCAAAAAAGCGACAGACAATGTGGTTTTGTCCGTCGCTTTTCAGGGATTTTCAAAAATAAAATATTCAGAAAAGCGAAGGATTGCGTCGCTTTTTAGAAATAAATAAAAATTAAAATTAAAATAAAGCGACGGACTCTGTCGCTTTTGTTAAAAAAAAATAGTCAAAAAGCGACGCTGTCCGTCGCTTTTTTAGCAGCGCAGTCCGTCGCTTTTTGAAAAGCGTCGGGCTAAAAAGCGACGGAGATGACTGCGTCGCTTTTCCGTCGATTTTGACCAAAAAAATGACGTAGTTCGTCGCTTTTGACCGTCGTTTTTTGACTTTTTTTTAGTAGTGTCTCAAAGTGTGAGTGATAATTGATGTGGGTGGATTGTGATCAAATTATGCATGTAGTAGTTAATCTAATTGAAATATGTGAATATCGATGTATAGAATAGTGGTGCAAGATGTGAATCATGAATTGTGATCTAGGGTTCTTAAAGGGATATGAATGAAGAACCTATACATGACTATGAGAATTATGTATATGCTTTGTAATTTCAATGAAAGTAATGTGATCATGTCTAGAATGCAATTGTGTTATTATTGAAAGGTTATTCTCAATTTAACACTTATGAATGATGATGATATATGTGAAAGGTTATTCTCACATATACACACTCATGAATGAAGAATGAATGAAGTTTCTAAGATTATGTTAATGATGGTGTGTTGATTGAAAGGTTATTCTCAATTGTACACTAATGAATGATAATGACATGTTGTGAAAGGACTTTCTCACAATATGAGAATTTTTAGTTGAAAGGCTATTCTCATCGTTGAATCTATGAGCTATCTAATGAATGAATGTTGGGTTGAGATGGATGCACATCCGTGAGTTGAGGCGGGGTATCTAGTAATAATCTATATATCCCATTTTAATGAATGTTGGGTTTGAGATGGATGTTCAACCGTGAGTTGAGGCGGGGTATCTAGTAGCAATCTCTTATCCCATAATAATGAACTAAAGTAATGAATGTCAAGTACTCCTTGGGGAATAATGCTAAGCATCGAGTGGATATGGATTGAGATGGATGCTCAACCGTGAGTTGAGGTGAGGTATCTAGTAGCAATCTCTTGAGTTGGATGCTCAACCGTGAGTTGAGGCGGAGTATCTAATAGCAATCTCCCTATTTCATAACTATGTTCCCACATAGATTTATAGCTAGTGGATCCACCTAAGCTAAATGTTAACGGTCCTATCTTAGGCAACTAGGAATCCCTTATTCGGTGTGGGTAACATCGGGATTCCATGATTTGCTCACATGGTCTATGTCTGTTAAGGCTTCCCCCCCCCCCACAAAGAATGTTAATAAACTATGGCTTCTCAAGAATGCACTACTTAGTGCGGGTGGGGGTATGAGACTTCATACATGCATTGCACAAGTAGGCTTTGAGAGTAGTCATGGTGTTTTCCTTCATTTATGATGTTTTATGATCAAGGATATGAGTTAGGTACTATGGTTACTCAAGAAGTTCTATGAAGTGTGGGTGGTAGTATGTGATACCATTCATGTATTGCACAAGTAGGCTTTGAGAGTGCTATGGCATGTTTCTCAATGTCATAATGTTAAATGAAATGAATGAGCTTATGATGATGCTAATGAGAATGTTCATTTAATGTCTAATGAAATGAATGTGCTTATAATGATGCTAGTGAGAATGCTGACTTGAAGGCTTAATGTAATGATGTATGTTTTACTTGGATTGTATTATGAGTTCCTTTCCTTGTCATGGCTAATGAAATGTATATGTTCCTTATGCATGAGTATTGACTAAAGATGAGTATGACAAATGGTAAGTTCATCTAAGGTGGTCTTAAAGTGGTACTTAGTAGGAATAGTAGTATGGGATGCTATTCTTACATTGCACAAGTATAGCTTAGGGTTATCTAAGGTGATGGTCCTAATGTGATGTAATGGCTTATATGTTGATTATGTTTGTATCTTATGCCTTTTATACTAAAGTTCATGATGTTTCTTAAAATTGGCATAATGCATGGTTTTCAATCAAAATGTCCTTTTAAGCATGGTTTTTGCATGACTATCATACTTAGTACATTTTGTGTGCTAACCCATGTTTCCTCATTTTTCACAAAGTGTAGGGTTAAGACTTGAGTTCTATTCTTGGAAGATAGGTTTCTAAGGAGCAAGAAGTTGAAGATTTGGTGAGTCCTCATAGCTTTGAGGACAAAACCCACCTTTCCCTTTATGTCTTTTATTTTATGTTTAGAGCTTTTGTATGGGCTGCGTGCCAAAGTTTTTAAGTCTTATGGTTCTAGATGGTTTGAGACAAAGTATAGAAAGACTTCTGCTTGCTTTATGAAAATGACTTTGATTTTATGGTTTTAAAGAGTTTTAAATTCCGCACTATTTTCCTATGTTCTTATGTTATAAATGCTATGAGGCTTGTATGAGGCTCTTCAGAGTCTTGTACGCCGTGTTACGTCTGGGTGTAGGCTCGAATCGTAACAAAAAGTAAATTAGATAATATTTTATAAATTCTTTGGATTTTTTTAACATAGCACATAAATAAGAAAAATTATTTTAAAAGTCAAGAATACGAGGAAAAAATTAATTATGATTCTTGGTCAAAAAAATATTTAATGAAAAATTTTATAGATCAAAAGAAATAAAATTAAGAAAAAATAGAAATTTTATGAATAATAATAAATTATGATAATAAAGAAGAGAAATGAATAATATTTATTTTTTAGAATATTTTAAAAACAAAAGGCAGAAAAGAGGTATTTGAGAAAAAGTAATAAATTGGAGTAATGCGAGGAGAGAGATAAATAAGGTATTTGATTATTTTTCTTACTGATTTTAAAGATCAAAAGAAAAAATTAAAAGAAGAAAAATTTCTTCAATAATAATATAAATTATGATAACAAGGAGGAGAGATAATATGATTTTTTATTTTTAAAAAACTATAAAAATAGAAGGTAAGAAAAAACTAATTTAAGAAAAAATATTAAATTATATAGTAATAATGAGGAGAGATGAAAAGCAATAAATTATTATAATGGTAAGAAAAGAGATACATAAGGTAAACATATTTATCATGATCATAATATAAAGGTAAGTATTATAACTATGTATAAAATAATATTCAATTAGATACTATTTTATAAAAATATTTGAGTTTTTAAACATAAAATAAGAAAAATATTTAAAATTCAAGAAAAGAAGAAAATGGATAATTGTGGTTCTTGGTCAGAGAAATATTTTATTTTACTGATCAAGAGAAAGTAAAAAAAGAAATTTTGTGAATTATAATAATATCAAAAGAAAAAAAACAATTAAGGAAAAAGATATTTTTTTGTGAATAAGAATAATTGATTATGATAATAACGAGGAGAGATAAATGAGAATTTATTTTAGAAAACTATAAAAATAGAAGGTAGAAAAAGTAATAAATTGTAGTAATAATGATGAGGAAAGATGAAAAATATTTAATAGATTTTAATAATGGTGAGGCGAGAGATAAATAAGATATTTAATATATATATATATTTTGTGAATATTACAAATCAAAATAAAGAATTTTTTTAAAATATTTTAAAAGAAAAGGCAAATGATAATCTTGGTCAAAGTGAGGTATTGCGTCATTCTTATATGTGCCACCTTTATATTTTTCTAAATTGAGATATCAATCTTCAATTATAATTTTAAAATAATGATCACCATATAATTTATTTTATTTATATTTATGTGTAATTGCGACACAAATTTATATTTTCTCTTTTATTTTTATGTAATTTTTTGTTTATTGTGCATTGATATGATGCGTTTGTTTGTTTTGTTGATTATATTATATATTATGCTTATTTGACAAGTTTTATCTTGCGGTGCGATTTATTATGTATGAAATATATCGAAAAGTTATATTTTTTTAAAGTACAAATTTTAGTTCTACGACTTTACTACAATAAATCTTTAGCTCGGTGATCATTTTTATGAAATTAACTCTTTTTTTTATTTTGTTAAAAAAGTCAAACACTTCCTATAATACATTTAATATTGTATTATATATATATATATATATATATATATATTTTTCAAGTGCATCTACAATTCACTCAAATAATTATTATTAAACTAAAAGGAAATATCGTGTTAATCAAACAAAAAAATCAAACTATATTGAATTATTACAATCGTTATAATTACATTGTTTAAATTGCGATTTAATAATAACTAAAACTTGAAAATTAATATATTTGAACTTGAAAACTAAAAAGGATCCTTAAAATATTTTTGATATTCAAATATAAGAAAGACTTTTTAAAAATATTTGATAAAAATATTTCTCATCACGCGAAGCGCGAACAAATTCACTCGTATATGTATAATTGATAAAACCTCATTTTCTTTTGGCAATTGAATAAGTGGGCCATTTGTCTATTGTAAATCTAGAATAAAACTAACAAAAAAAAATAGAGTAAATTTTAGGTTTAGTAAATATAAAAATTATATTTGTATGTTGTAACTATAGTTTGCATAATTGCGCTTCATAGCAAATTTTATGTTTGCTATGAAGCATCAGATTTGTATAAATCACAGGCAGACATTCGTTTGTATAAAAGCACATCGATTGTATATGTATATCAGTTTGATAATTGTATATAGGGAAAAGACATAAATCTTCCCCTAAACTTATATCGAAAAGTCACTAAAACGCTTAAACCATCATGATGATCTATTACACACATTTACTATTTCAAAAGTGAATTTAATACCACCCACGTGTAACACCACTCTCACATGGTGTGGTGTAATACACTCGCCGCCACATCAACGCTACATCAGCGCCATGTCAGAAATTATGATTTTTTATTAAAAAAAATTTCTTTTCTTTTTAACAATATTTTACACTAATTAATCTTTAATTAATTATTAAAATTCTCTAATAATTATACCTTCTTCATCACAAAATCTCACCCACTCCATCTCTTATCTTACGAAAAAAACCATATCCGGCTACCTAATTCATTATTGATTCTTTGTTCTTCACCACCGCCATATCACCTCAATTCTTCTTCTTCGCCATCCACCACTAAATATCACCATCACCATTTCTAATAAAAAAAATTCTTCTTCACCATCTTCAATTTCCACTCTTTTTTTAAAATCATTACCAACGCCACCACACTCATAAAGTTATCATCTTCACCAAATTCAAAAATTGATTAATCTTCTTCACCACCTTCAATTTTCTCTTCTTTTTTTACCCATTACCTAGAACCACCATACCCATAAATCTACAATTACAACCAAACTCAAAAAATGATTAACAATCAAAATTTCTTTAACAAAGTCAAAAAAAGAAAAGATAGAAACAATCAACCAAAATCACCTAAACATAACTTAAGGATTTATTTATTTAGGTTTATCCTAAAAAAATTGATTCTTCCTTTAGTAAAGAATATCACAAAATACAATTATTCACTAACAAATCTATGAGAATTAACATAATTGCTAACCAAAAAGAAAAGTTGTGCTTTGAGATTGTGATGTATAAAGAATGAAGAAGAAGAGATGTGAAAATGAAGAATAGGTATGAAGAAGAAGAGGTTTGAAGAAGAGGTGTGGGGGTAGGGGTGGTGTGGAGGAGGGGGGAGAGGTTAAAAGTTGATTCTAATTATTATTTTTATTTTTATTTCTAACTGACACGTTTAGTTTTTATTTTCATTTTATTTCTTTTCCACATTAGATTTAAGGGGTAAATAAATTCACTTTTGAATAGTAAAGGTGTGTAATAAGTCATCATGATAGTTTAAGCATGTAAGTGACTTTTCGATACAAGTTCAAGGTGGAATTTATGTATTTTCTCTTGTATATATGTGACTATTATGTATATGTATCAATGATTGTGTATGTATGTCTGCATAAAATTTGAATTTGTATATAATTGAATCAAAATAAAACATTTGTATATCAAATCTCTCTCTAAATTTATACAACACAAATTATACATTGTAATTTGTATAATTTGTGTTTGTATAAAGCGAGAAAGAGAGAAAGGCAAACGAGAACTGGTAGGGAAAGATCTGTAATTGTATAATTATTAGTGTATAGGACAAAAATATATGTATTTGTATTTGTATATAACGTTTTCTCTCGCTTAATACAAACACAAACACAATTTATATATTTGTGTTTGTATAAAGTGAGAGATGACAAGAAGAGTGGCGCGCGAGATTCTCTGGGGAGAGAGGCGAATGACAAGTGTTCGCTATGGATTACAATTAAATGAAACTATGGTTATAGCATTTAATTTGAATTAACAGTTTGCTATTTTATACAAAGTCACATGGGTAAATGGATTTGGTTAATTGGATGTATTACATTGTTTGACATATTTGATTGGACATGTAATTGCTTGACCAATATGTAATTGTGTGTAATTGGTAAGGGGTAATTACACTCTCTAATTCTTGGGTTGGGGTGGGGCTGTTGTGAATTGCTAGTGATTACATGGTGTAATTACAAAAGGGTTATTTTTAAATCTTTTCCTTTTATTTCTATTTTATTTCATTTTTGATTTCTATTATTTTAAATTATTTTTTTATTTTTGTTATTCTAATATTTTCTAATAATATAATTTTGTTTTATGTTATTTATATTCCATTTCCTTCTCATTCTCAACATTAATTACTTCATGTGATTTCATGAAATTTTTTCGTATTTTTTTAATTACTCTATGTTGACTTTTTTCATTAGCACAATTTTGTTAGTATTCTAAATTTTAAATTAGGCTTAAGTTATCGACATCCCCTTAAAGTTGTCTGCATGATTCACTTAGACATCTTAACTAGAGCTAGTACCTATTAGACAGTCTAATATTAACGAATATGTACTGAT
>JAJOOS010018040.1:0-11630 GCA_029582725.1 Solanum chiquidenum | reverse complement strand
CTTTTTGCATACCTTCAACGATGAACCAAAACCAAGGTAGGAATTTTTAGCAAAAAATAGCATCAAGTGGTGGTTATACAAGATGGCTACGGAAAATCGTACTACTTTGATTATCACCAACGGCCACTTGCTTCAATAGCTCTTTTTGGCCTGTCATTGCCACTTCAGTTCAACCTTCCACCCTTTGTTGAGCAATGCACCACTAGGGAAGGGGCTTGATATTTAGGTGAAGAGGACAATGGCAGTTCCAGAGTACAACAATAATTTTGCCTCAATCCGAACTTTAGGTATATGATCCTCTATATTCATTCCGCTCTACTCAAACTAATTTCATTCTAATACTCAAACAGGGAATTTTTTGGAAAGTAGAGGTACATTTCACATTTGATCCTTTGCTGATATGCAATTCAAACCAAACAAAAGACTCTTGGAAATAGAATACCTAATGTAAGTGTATCAGTAATTGCCTATACCTCAATCTCCGCAAATTGGTAGTGCATGTATGAATCCTTTGCTTCCATTATATTCTTAATCAAGTCATCATAACTTCTGCGAGGTTGTAAATTTTCTATCTACTACACTTTTCCATCATGTGATTTCAAGTCTACCTGGTCTCATTTTATCACCTTCAACCACTATACTGTCACATCTAAGGATCAGTGCATTTGGATGTCTATGTAAAACATGACCAAACCATCTATCTCAACCTTCTCTCAGTTTATCCTCTATGCATTACTTGCACCTTCTACCAGATCTGATTTCAAATCTTGTCTAGTTTTATATTAACACATATTCATCTTAACATTTGCATTTCCACGACGCTCTTTTATTAATATGCAATTCTTGCATAAACAAAGCGGGAAAAAATCCCAATTAGAGTTTTTTTTAACTTCAACTGCTCTTGTTGCATCCTAATCTGAAGTACCCAGCCTTTTCTAGTTGTTTAGACCAATATATGCTACATTAACCTTGAGTGAGAGTACATTATGGATTTCCAAGAAATTGTTGTGTTCATCCGAGAGTAATAAATATAGTTTAGTTCACACCATTGACCAAAGATAAAGGTTTATATCACACAAATTGAAGGTCCTTATCAGTAAGTTGGATAACATAACGAGCACAGATGAGATTAACCCATAATACAAGGACTAATTTATTTGGCAAGATAGTGAAGACAAGAAAGCCCTTCACTTAGTTAACTGGAGCACTCTCCTCACTACTGAAAGGGGTGGGGGACTGGACATCAGGAACCTCAAGAAGCGGCTATGGAGATACAATATGGAATCCAACGCTCTCTGGAGACAGGTAATTCATGACAAATATGGACAGGATGGCCATATGGTGCTCTAAAGTTGCAATAGTCCATATGGGGTGTGGGTATGGAAAGCCATCAAACTCCATTGGAACTCTCTATCTAACAACACTACCAAAAGGATAGAAAATGGTAGGAAGACTCTCTTCTGGAGTGATAACTGGCTTGAGCATGGCCTTCTCAAAGACTTTTTTCATGAATTCTATAGCATAGCCACACTCCCTGAAGCCAAGCTAGAAACATTGTGGGGTCAACATGGATGGAATGTTACTTATTTAAGACTCCTACATGACTGGTAGCTTGAGAGAGCTGTGGAACTTTCAAGAAGTCTGGAAACTTTCCAAGGTATTAAAGATTAAGAGGTTTCACTTTGACAATGAAATCCCACAGGTGGGGTCTGGATGTACTGTCTAGGGAGGGTAGAGTGTATGACCTTACCCCTACTTCGTGGAGGTAGAGAGACTGTTTCCGAAAGACCCTGGACTCAAGTATCACATAACAGAGCAGTATGAAAACAGAATGTCAGAAGTAAAGAAGACATAGCAAATAATAGAAAAAACATTACATAGGATTCAGGGAAAAGAAAGTAGCAGTAGCAAAATACTGTGATAGTCGAAACATAAGAAACCCTATGTAGTAACAGAAAACGAGGGACAATAAAATCACAGGTAGTTTGGCCATGGAGGTTTATTTGGAAAGTCAAGGCTCCTTTCAAAGTGGTCTGTTTCTCATGGCAAGTGGCAAGACAAGCTTGATTTACTCAGAAAAATCTTAAAAGGAGGGGGGAGGAGGGGGGGGGGGGGATTTCAGCTATGCTCCATATATCCTCTATATTGTTTCTGCTTTGGACAGTAATAGACATCTTATTCCTCCACTGCCCTATCCCTAACCAGCTATGGCAACTCTTAACATTGAGGGACTTAGTTGGGTTATGCCAGCTACTACTAGTGAAATGCTCCACTACTGGAACTATAATGGAGCTGCAGTAAAACTCGAGCTGGTGGAGAATGGTACCTCGTTTATGGTGAACAGCACGGCAGGAGAGAAATGCAAGAACTTTTTACAGCAATCACACTCCTCTCCAGAAATTCAAGATGAAATGTATATTGTTGTACTTTTGGTGTAAAGGAAGTAGCTTAGAGGAGACAGAATTCCTAGTAGATTTACTTGGTTCACTTTTATAAACTCAGTTTTTATTTCTAGCAAGGGTGGAATTCTATTGTAAAAATGGCTTCGCACTGCCTTAGTGCTCTTATATACATACTTTTACCAGGTCCAAAAAGGTTGCGAGTTACTCAAAATTCCAATGAACTTATACATGATGTCCTAAATAATACAGGATACTCTACTAGCCAAACCGAAATTCAATCACTAAGAATACTCCATTATATTTCAGATTGGAACCTTTCTCCTTAAAGCACCAGTATTATGTACTCGAACTCCTTTTAAACTTCCAATTTAGTAAGAATTATCATCATTTAAGGACTAGAACTATGTGAGAAAAGAGAGAGATAAAAGTATTAACTCTTTTAATATATCTGGTGAAAGAAGTTGCTTGAGAAGAATAATGCTCTCTATTTCTGATTTTAAGAGGAAAGAAGGGTAAAATCAAGAGCAATAGCATAACCTTTCTTTATGCAAGCCTTTTAAATGCAACTCTTTCATACTGCCAAAACAAACATTTGTCAGAATGACCCAAGTGCAAATTAATAGTATTAGTATCAATTAATGACATTTGCTTTCTTTTGCCATCTTGTCAATTCAAACATGGAGAGTTCACTTTCCTTCTCTCTGTGAGATAAAGCCAAACGGATTGGAAGTTATTTTAAGTGCGATAACCTTAATATGTTATGTTCCCAAACACTCTATTTGCCTTGGGTACTCCTATCTCAAACTGGCACAAGCCAGGTAACAGCTCTTCATATGGACAAAACCTACTTGGCAAACTGAAGGTGGAGAAGAAAGAAAAAAAGAAAAAAGATATCGCAAGCGGTACCATCTTCTATATTTTGGACATTCTGGAAAGATAGGAATGCAATATGCTTGGAAGATGCTCAATGACAGACCCTGCACTAAAAGAAAAATGCTATTTGTCCCTTTCTTTTTTGGTGTAAACATTGAGATAAAAGTAAAGCAAAACTGTTTTTGAGTTCATTGGCTCCTCGAGTTTTGCATTTAGTACTTTTGTAATGATGCATCTATTAGACGTCATTGTTAATAAAAGTATCTCTGTCTTCTGTTAAAGTAAAGATGTTTCGGAAGTAAATATGAGAATGCTCGTACACTGAAGCACAAATGTATTACTTTCATGGCCTTTTGGTGTAAACTAGAAGTTGTCACTTCTGTGGATATGATGATAGATTTCTCAGCTTCCTACAGTAATGTAAAGGATCTGAGCTGTATATTACTTTTTGGCACAATCCTTGTCCTCTGTTTATAAAATTTAACCATCCTCGTAAAATTATAAGTATCTCTACTTCACCCAAGAACCAAAAAACAAAATACCAAAATTCTGTAAGTTCACAAAATTCACAAACAAGCCAAGCTACAAAATAAGGCTATAATGTTAGACCCTCCAACACACACTAATTAAAAAATATCACTCCCTCCGTTACAATTTGTTTGTCCTATTTTGACTTGGCATGGAGTTTAAAGAAGTAAAGAGACTTTTGAATCTTGTGTCTTCCATTAAAGATATGTCAAATGTACCAAAATGTCCTAAATCTCGTGGTTTTAAACATGTCAAGTGGAAAGTTGGAATTATAGAGTTGCTATAAAAGGGAAGAGACATTCTTTTTTAAATTGACTAAAAAGGAAAGTAGGACAAACATGTTTCGACGTAGTTAAACAATATAAATAAGCACCAATAACTCAATGATCCATTCCGCACCTAAATTGGCTTTCCTGGACAATTTCTCAACCGCTCACACAATTCAACAGAAGCATAAATCAAGTTTTATTTTTTATATAACCTAGTGTTCGGGCTAGTTTGCAGGCTTGTGGGTTTGAACCTGAGACTGTTCACAACCCCACGTCATTGACCACCAGGCCACACCCTCAGTTCAAAGGGCATAAATCAATATCAAAATACAGAAAGACTGGAACTTTACTAAAATTAACTTAACTCCAGATGCAAATGAGGCTCATATGAGACATACCGTTTGAAAAATTGGATGGAAACAAACCCCTAATTCGATTCTTCGCCACAGTGTTGTAACTCCTTGAACCCACTTTCAATAAAGATACATGCGCCGCCTACATTGAACATACAACTCTTTAGAAATCAACCAAAGTAAATAAAACTATGCACATGAAGAACACATACTTTTTGAATTTAATAAAATATGCACATACAGAAGCAGAGTCATGAAGAAGGGAGGAGAGAGAAGAGCGAGTGAGGCGATGGGCCAGTCGGCGAACATGGAAGCCGACCATTTTGGAGAGGGAGGGGAGGTCACCGGCCGAAGAAGAATGGAAAACGGGTCGGGTCGGGTCGTTTCAGCTAAACCCCTTGTAACCAAAACCTCTATTTATTGGGGTTTGTTTGGAACTTGGGAGAGTACAAAATTATGAAAAATTAGTTGGCACTCTTCTAAAATCTTGTTTCGCTATTAAACAATTTATTTTCTTTACTCTCCGCGTTTGTCTCAAAACAGATAATATCATATTATATTAAAAGTATATTTGGATCGATTTAATCTAGCAAATTAAAGGTGCACCCGGTTTCCGATAGAATCCACTTTAATTATTATTCATTCGATTTCGAACTAGATAACAAGAAGTACAAACTATTGAGGTATAATTTATTCACGAGTTGCAGGATTATAACTTGAGGGACAAATTAAATGAGTCATGGAGAGATTAATGGTGCACCCGATTTGATATCTCCACTACCACTACATGGAGGAGTTTGCATTGACGGAACTATCTATTTATCATATTATCATTGGAAAGTCCAAAAATGTCTTTATTGATTCTTTGTTAAAAGACTTTACAATAGATAACATTGTCATTCATTATTATTCTTATCTTAATATTCAAATTTTTAAAATTAATTTTATTCTTCTGTTAATATTCATGGGCCACTAAAACACATGGACAAGAACTCTTTCATAGAGGCGTATTCAGGAGGGGGTCCCCAGGTTCACGTGAACTCATGCTCCCCTCCTGAAATCATATATAGTAGTGTTATATTATTTTCTAAAAAAGATAATTAAACATAGATGTGTGAACCCACACTTGAAGTATCATATAATGTCGTGCGATGATGATTGGGTGCACCTTTTAAATCTTTTTTTTAATCTTGTTTTACTTTCCTTTCTAAAATTGGGTAACACATCTCTAAGTGGTTTGGATAGATAAAAATAATTTTGAACCTATAATTTTAATAATTTTCAGAGATAAGAACCTAAATATTAAACCGATCATATTTATATCTTAGATCCACCTTTTTGTAATAGTGCATTCATCATCTCAAAATCCTGGATACGCTTCTGATAATACATAGACTTAGATAACACTATATGTCGGATATGCTTATCCGACTTTGAAGCAACACAAATATATATATGTTCTTCCTTGCACTTACTTGTACCATAATAAGTTCATTTCAACTTGAATGAGCCGGGAGATTACATGCTCAAATTATTGCCGCAACTATAACTATGCCTAAATTATTTAATTTAGTATTATTAGTGCAAATGTCTAATTAATATGCTATCGTACATACTATATAGAGTTACTAATTACTATATAAAGTATATGATACATTTTTTTCTCAAAAAGAAAATGAATAAAGAAATACAACCCAAAATAGAGAATAATTGTCTAACACACAATTCTCAAAAAAATAAAAATTGAGAATTGTCTTTCTATTTCTCTCCAAATTCTTTTGTCTCGTTGTTCTTTAAAATTCCTATAAGGTGATCAAAAGTAGATTTAATTCTTCAATTTTTACATCATTACATTATTATTATTATTTTAAATAAAAAACAAGTTTCTTATAATATATTTTTTAATTGCTTCTTCATTATATTTATGTTAGATTAATTATGTATAATAGGTTGAATAAATTATTAATTTCAGATATTGATGATTAAAATTATTATATATGTTCAAGTTTTATATACAATTTTGTTAAGCAACATACAATGCAATAGTACAATGTCTCATTATCGAAATCATTCTCTATTTTTGAACTATGCAATATTAAATTTAAATTTTATTTTACTAAATTAGTTAAGAGTACGGTACTTTTTCTTGTATTGTTATGTGCATGATATGTGCAAGTAATATTGTACACAATTTTACTAAGCAACCTATAATGTAATAGTATAATGCTCATTATCGAAATCATTCTCTATTTTAAATTATGAGATATTAATTATAAATTTTATTCTACTAAATAAATTAGTTAAGAGTAAGATAAAAAAAATCTATATTGTTATGTGCAAGTATTGTTCACAATTTTATTAAGCAGCTAGCCTACAATATAATAGTGTGATGTCTCATTATCGAAATTATTTTCTATTTTAATTTATGAGATATTAATATAAAAAATATTATACTGAACTAGTTAAGAGTAGGATAAATTTTTTGTACTGTTATGCTCATGAAATGTACATCTGTTGTACATAATTTGATTAAGCTTGGGTGTATGTATATATATTTTTAAAAGGCTAAGGATGAATCACGTAAGTTTTACATTTTTATCGTAGGAGATGAAAATTAATCTTCACAAAAATCTACAGCCGACACTATTTTTATGTACTTTATTTCTCAAGAGATGGACTTTGGGTTGTATGTGCGGCGATTCAGATAAAAAAATATGTTCATCCACGTACTTGAAGCTACAATAGCATTAGTGATCATTGTTGTAGTTAGTCTTCTTATATATCTACTCTATAAAATAGAGGCGGAAATGGGCCGTTAAAATACATGAACAAAAAACTATTCACACGTGTGTCCTATTTTGAAATAGAAAATATACACTTAGATATTACTATATGTCGAATATGTTTATTCAATATTGAATCAACGGAGAATATATGTATTCTTCCTTGCACTCACTTATACATAGTGAGTGCATTTCAACTTAGAATGTGGTTTTATAATTGCTTCTTCATTATATTTGAATTCAAAAGCATTTATCAAGACAAGAATTGTTTCTTCATTATATTTATGTTAGATTTATTTATAGGATAGACTGAATAATAATTAATTTTCAATATTAATAATCAAATATTTATCAAAATTGGTATGTATGTGCATGATATGTGCAAATTTTGTACACAAATTTCGGTAAGCAATCTACAATGTAATAATACAATGTTGTTGTTTTTTTTTTAAAAAAGGTACGTATTTATAATATATTATTGATTTTCTTCTGTTTAATTACCAGTTTTGAACTCTTGACCTAGTGGGCAGGAGAAAACTCTTCAACCAGTCAACCACTATAACCAAGAAAGTCGGTATAATAGTACATATACTGTCTCATTATCGAAATCATTTTCTATTTTGAATTATGAGATATTAGTTATATATTTTATTCTATTAGATAAGTTAGGAGTAAGATATTTTTAACGTATCCATGAGTCATTCTTATGACTTCCACCTCCGAATCTGAATCATTTTCTATTTTGATCTTTTTGCGATGCATTCTTCTACCATTTCTTTTTGCTCCTCTATCAGTACAACTCTCACATGAAGCAATTCGAGCATGTTCCCATTCAGTTATATCTGAAAGGGGAACAAGAAATCAGAAATATGATTAATATAATTTAATGCGACAAAGTATATCACAAATTTCTGTATATAGCAAAAGAGTTTATTAAAAAAATTTACACCTAAGAGAATTATTTCAAGATCAATCTTTTGAAACTATAATATATGTACGCATATATCTAAACATATGGTTATTAATAAGTAAAAAAAAAACTATAAAAAAGACATGTACTACACATGTTACACCCAAAAGAACTCTTCGCTTATTTTCACGTGTGTCCTATTCTGAAATAGAAAACATACACTTAGGTAATACTACATGTCGAATATGTTTATCCAATATTGAATCAACGACCAATATATGTATTCTTCCTTGCACTCACTTATACCATAGTGAGTGCATTTCAATTTAGAATGTGGTTTTATAATTGCTTCTTCATTCTATTTGAATTCAAAAGCATTTATCAAGATTAGAATTGTTTCTTTCATTATATTTATGTTAGATTTATTATACAGGATAGGCTGAATAAATAATTAATTTTAGTTATTACTAATCAAATATTTATCAAAATTGTTATTTATGTGCATGATATGTGCAAATTTTGTTACGCAATCTACAATGTAAATGTCATTTTGAAAAAAGGTATTTTAGAATACTTGTGTTACTGATTTTTTTTCTATTTATCAATCTTGAACTCTTGACCTAGTGGGCGGGAGAAAACTCTTCAACCAATCAACCACTATAAATAAGAAGGCTGGTGTAATAGTACAATGTCTCATTATCATTTTCTATCTTGAATTATGAGATATTAATTGTATATTTTATTAATTCTATTAGATTAGTTAGGAGTACGATATTTTTTTATATTGTTATGTGCATGATACACAAGTAATATTGCACATAATTTTATCAAGCAGCCCGTAATATAATAGTAGTATAGTACAATGCCTTATTATCGAAATTATTCTCTATTTTGAATTATAAATTATATTGTTATAATGAAATGTGCAAGTATATATTGTAGACAATTTTATCAAGCAATCTACGATGTTGTTTTTATATATATATCTATTTATATTACCTTAAACACATGAACTCCTAACTTGAATGTTAAATTACTATAATATCCCTAATTTAGGTTGTGACTTTTTCGATGAGTTGTGACTTTTCTGATAAGTTGTGATTTTTTTCAAAGGATTGTGATTTTTCAATGAGTAGTGACTTTTCCAAAGAGTTGTGACTTTTCCAAAGAGTTGTGATTTTTTCAATAAGTTGTGACTTTTCCAAAGAGTTGTGACTTCTCGGAAAGGTCATGATTTTTCAGATAAGACACAAAAAACACTTGTTCATGCTACCCCTTTGTTGACTATAAATAGAGGGGTTTCCTCTCATTTTTCAACCACAATTTTTTTTAATCTTCTTCTTCTTCTTCTTCTTCTTCTTCTTCTTCTTCCTCTTCTTCTTCTTCTTCTTCTTCTTGAATTTTAAAACATTTCGTGTGATTAATTGTCGTTGAGTAAATTGCTCTATCCTAAGAGGTATATTTCTTAACCTCGAGTACTTGAGGAAAATAATTTTGATGATATAATAATTATTTTTTTGCTTAGTATATACATTAGTATGTAATGTTCCAATATATGAGTTAACATGATGTAGTCTAAATTCATTTGTTTTAACAATTCCTCTCGTGATGTAGATATATGCTTCTGAATATCTTTTTCAAAAGTTATTAAAGTTCTCAAGATTTAGAGAATTGTCACGATTTATTTTTTTGATGCTCAATTATGCGATTTAGATTGTCAGGAAGTTTGCTTCAAAATAGTTATTACTATATAAACATTGTCCTTTTGTTTTACTGATTTACTATTTCTTAATATTTAAGTATTTTCGACAAAGAAAGGTTTATATGACTTGTAATAACGTCAATTGAACTTTGTATTAGTTTAATTTTTATTGTAGTCTAAATTTATTTATTTTTTGTTAACAATTTCTCTTGTGATGTAGATATATGCTTCTGAATATTTTTTTCCAAAATTATAAAACTTCTCAAGAGTTTGAGAATTGTCACAATTTATTTTTAATTGATGCCCAAGACAAAAGAATGAATTTATTTATCAATGTTACTTATGCGATTTAGATTGTCAGGAAGTTTGTTTCAAAATAGTTACTACTATATAAACATTGTCCTTTTGTTTTACTAGTTTACTATTTCTTAATATTCAATATTTTCGACGAAGAAAAGGTCATATAATTTGTAATAACGCCAGTGAAATGTGGAAGTTTTTATTTGTTTAATTTTTATTGTAGTCTAAATTCATTTATTTTTGTTAACAATTTCTCTTCATGATTTATGTTTCTGAATATTTTTTTCCAAAATAATTAAACTTCTCAAGAGTTAGAGAATTATCACGATTTTTTTTGGTTCTTAAGACAAAAGAATGACTTTATTTATCAATGTTACTTATGTGATTTCAGTAAAAAAAAAAAGGAAACATTTCTCAGTTAATTATGGACAATCAGATATATATCTTTGATTTATGTATACAGACAATCGAGAAGTCAAATATGAGAACCAACAAAAAGAACGTCATCTATTATGTTATAACGTATAAAATAAATATTAATATACGAAAATAGTTCTAAAAAATAAAATGTAGTGGTTCTCCACATGTTCATATGACATCTAAGCAGATTAAGTGGAATACACGTGCAAAGCACATCTGGTTAGATGACAAGAAAAATACACTATAAATATCGTCTATAAGGTAATATTAGTGAGATACGATTAATTACATGATTTAACCTCATCAAATTGAAATAAATATATACATTATTGCATGTAACTTATAAAAAAATTCATTGACCATCTTCATAGGTTCGTGTTAATAACAAATATATATGACGATCCACATTGAACATTCACAAAAGAATCTGCAATATTATTACTTTTAATGTATTTTTAAATGTTTTAATGATATATGGTCATTTTAATCTCGAAAAACAACTATGACAATTTGTATTTAATGTTTTCAAAACACGTGTCTTATGTTCTTTCAATTATAATTATTTACTAAAAAGCTTTCATTTAGTAATATATATATATATATATATATATTCAATTAAGATCACAAACATCATGTAGTGATATATTTGCCTTTTTAAATAGTAAATATTAAACAACTCCACACGTGCAAAGCACATCTGGTTAGATAACAAGAAAAATACACAACAAATATCGTTTATAAGGTAATATTAGTGAGATACGACTAATTACATGATTTAACCTCATCAAATTGAAATAAATATATACATTATTGCATTTAACTTATATTTTTTTTCATTTACCATCTTCATAGGCTCGTGTAATAACACATATATATGACGATCCACATTGAACATTCACAAAAGAATCTGCAATATTATTTAGTGCAAAGCTTATTATTCAAATCTTCGCTTAAATTTTCTGAATTGCGTCGAAAATGTGTGTGTATATATATATAAGGGATAATGCATAAGTACCCCCCTAGACTATGACCGAAATCCCAGAGACACACCTAAACTTAACTAGGGTCCTATTACCCCCCTGAACTCATT
>JAJOOS010018033.1:0-11140 GCA_029582725.1 Solanum chiquidenum | reverse complement strand
AATCCATATTTAGAGTATGAAATTACGTTGATATGAAAACCGACAACAAGTAGTCGGTTTTTATGCAAAATAAAGCGGGAAAACCAAATTCCGACCTCCCTGAGGTCGGAATTTTTCCCAGAAAAATGAATTACAACAAAAACCGACCTCTTGATGTCAGTATTAGTTTCTCAATTAAATATAAAAAATACCGACCTCATGAGGTCGGTATCACATTATTTAAATAAAATTAAATCAAAATAATTAAAGCGACATCCAGAGGTTGGTATTTTTATTTCATATAATTACTTTTAATTAAAGAGACATTCGGAGGTCGGTTTGTTTAAAATATTCAATTTTCATTTTACACCTATAATTAATTGTTTAAAAAAGTGTAACAATTTTGTATACTTTTATAAATAGAAAGTTAGATCAATAATCCATATTTAGAGTATGAAATTACGTTGATATGAAAACCGACAACAAGTAGTCGGTTTTTATGCAAAATAAAGAGGGAAAACCAAATTCCGACCTCAGGAGGTTAGAATTTTTCCCAGAAAAATGAATTACAACAAAAAACGACCTCTTGATGTCGGTATTATTTTCTCAATTAAATATAAAAAATACCGACCTCATGAGGTCGGTATTTTATATTAATTTATTTTTACATAATATTTAATTTTACCGATATACGGAAGTCGGTATTATAATTTTTTTTGTTTTTTATTTTACACAAAATCTAAAATATTTCTCAATTTTGTTTTTTATATTTAATTGAGAAAAAATAAAATATTGTTATTTATTTATTTGTTTAATACCGACATCAAGAGGTCGGTTTTTATTGTAATTCATTTTTTTCGGGAAAAATTCTGACCTCCAGAGGTCGGAATTTGGTTTTTCCGCTTTATTTTACATAAAAACCGACTACTTGTAAATACCGACCTCCATTTGAGGTCGAAAATTTTTAGGTCGGTATTCACTGTTTTTTTAGTAGTGATGTCTTGTGAAAGAAAGAACAGTATTTTCAGCCCTTAATCTACTTCTGTTCTTCCTGTTGAATGCGCTCGACTTAACAACTTCCTACTGATCGATGTCATTCTAATTAATTTAATTTTCTTATTTGTTAAGCCACTTAAGTCATTGCCATATGATTTGCAACACGTTGGAGATCTTTTAGATCCCACCCTTACCTAAAACTCTCATTCCCCTAGAGTTCCAAAGTGATCTTTGTTTAGAGTTTCTTGACAATTTATTGATGGAGGTTTATGATAATTACTTAGAAGATGTTGATTTGAAGGTGGATAGTTTGACAAATGACTCTACACCTGAGGGTGGTTGAAGCTTAAATATACTTTCTTCTCATTATGTTGCAAGAATGTTTAGGAACATAAATCTTAAAGGAGAGAGATTGGAGTTTTTGGTTCAATTTCTTTCTCCCACTGTATTGATGAATTTTCATGTATATACGTCAAAGTCAAGAGAGAGCTGTAGGGAATAATGAATATAGATAATATATATAGTTCTCTCTAATTAATTTTGAATTGAAGTAGTGATGATTGATCGATCAGTAATCATTTTGAGGACACAAGTCAATAAAGACTTGGATTATAAAATGAAGTGTCATTGTGTTGCTTCACTTTTACAGATGAAATCAAATGTACTCACGAATGAAATGTAAACCTACTATTTAACTACTAAAATGACCTTCCAGTAGGCAAAAGTAAATAAGCGAATCAGTGGTTGAAATTGAACTTGTGTCAAGAAGTCGTATAGAAAAGAACTACATGATTTTGTCTTTTTGAAATATTCTTGCTGCAAAATTCTGTTCATTTCTTTCTAATTCTTATTCGTCTCATGTTATAGTGAAGAAAATTCTGGTAGAGAGTAGAAGTTGCAATTGTTAAAAGCTTTGAGAACATTCAGTGTAGCAAAGGCAGGATGAGGATTGTGCTTCTATGTTTCACAGCTGGTGAGGAAACTAAAATCATAAGAATTGTTAAAGTTGGATTGTGCCTCTATTCTAACGCATCAATTTTATTTTCATATTTTTCTTATGGAAAGTGACTTGTACTCCAGATTTGAATGGAAGTTTAATACTCCTTTTAATTGTGATATGCTATCTCCTTAGGTGAATGTTCTTGAATGGTTTAGCAGCACACATTTTTCCTGTTAAGCATATTCTCTCTAAATTTACATTTCAAGTTTGGTGAAAAACTAATCTTCTTTGTGAGTGCATTTTATTTTTGCTTGTTGCTTTAAGCTCACTAGATATCTATATTTGCTTACAACTTAATTTATTTACTTTTCAAATATATATAAAGCTTTAGCATTTTTGTTCCACTTACTATACTTAATTCTGCCCGTAATGATATAGGCTCGGATCATTGACATTTAAAGTCCCTAATAATGTGAAATACACATTTATGAATTTGGCTTACTGTGGGGGAAAGCTAGAGGGACTATGACTGAAGTTTCGGATGCAGTAAAGGAAAAGGCAGTGAAAATATTCATTAGTGAGAGGTATATAATATGTAATCTTACATTCATTTTTTGCAGTGTCATATTATATGTTTCAAGTATTTAGTTTGCTTATAATTTAAGACTATAGAACACATGTTGATTGTAAACACTAGCTTTCTCTACTCTTGTGTATTTGATATGTCGTCATTTGAAAGAGAGAGTTCATATATTTAAAGAAGAGACTCAATTAGACTATACATTGTCTTATTTTCATTGCTTAGGACAAAATAAAATATTCTTACTGCAACTTTTAAGTTGTTCTTCATAATTTTGAGAAGACATATATATATATATATATATATCCTTTTCAATTTGGAGGAAAGATGAATGTGCTTAGTGAAGTTCTTACCATGGAGAAGCCCCCCAAGGCCTAGCTCAAGTGGTAAAAGGTGGAGGATTTGTGCCTTAGGTCGCAGGTTCAAGCCCCACACCATGCAAAGCGAAGCCTGGTATTTAAGTGGAGAAGGGTAGAGGGGCGGGGCCATTATCCACCGAGTTTAGAAGGCTGTGATTGGTCCAAAGGGCGGGTCACAGACGGATTTCTCGATTATCAAAAAAAAAAAATCTTATCATGGAGATAATAAGAATCTATAGGAACATGACCAAAGTGCTGCAAGAATGACATTCTACGGACTGCTTCAATCAGGTGGCACCTCATCGAATTAAAGATTTTATACAAAAAGTTATTTTAGCCTGAAGGGGTTTTTGCATTAAACCATAGAGCTATTTTGTTTCTATACTCAAAGTTTGTAACTATGGCAAATCCCTTTTGTGTATGCTGCTAAAATAACTTGGGATAAATATATTTTGTTAGGCCCATGCCCATCTAATTCTCTTTTATAAATACCAACAACAATGGGACTAACATGGCATTAACTCTTTGTACCTTTAGCATTAGGTATTTGTATCTTTTTACAAGTATCAGGGCATTAAGTGCTTGTACCTTTAACCTTAAGTGTTTGTACCTTTATACAAAAAACCTATAATTGATCCCTTCTTACTCTTTCTAGCCCTCTTCTATTGGTCGTTCAACACGTGGAGGGTTCTATATTAATTTGCATGAATGTTGTCCTATTGCCTTTACATATATACGGAAATCAAACAAATCAAAAGTGAATCATCACCTTACCTTCTCTCAGCTAAACTTCTACAGCTCAGCTTCTTCAAGCTTCAAATTGGTAGGTTTTTCGTTTTCCCTTTGTTGTTTTCATCGATTTGTTTACTTTTTGTGCAATTGTTTGTTCCTTGTACTTTTATGAATCATCTCTTATGTTTGGTCTGTTTTATGTCCTTTTGTTTTCTTTTTGTGCAGTTTCTAGATTGTGCTTCTCTGAATCTCCACTTTCTTGGTTCTGCTCATGCACACTTCTTTGTCGTTTCGTCTTTGATGTTTCAGCTTTGTTGTTTCTTCTTTGAGGTATTTCAATTTCTTTGAAGAATTGGAGTGCTAAATATATTTTTTTGGTCTCTTGCTTTCATTTTTTGATTTGTTAATTTCTATTGCATGTTAGTATTAGTATTGTCTCTGTATCAGACATAAAAATTATCTTCTGGATGACAACTTTTACATTACATAATTAACAATTTACTTCATCTCCGACAAAACAAAAATGACAAAATTATATTGTAATTGAGAAGGTGGAACTTTTGATCCAAAAATATGAAAGGGAAATTACCAGCAAAGAAAGCATATAGTAATCTATGTCTTGGGATCTAGTATAGATATAAGAGCCTTAGGTGCTCATATAGAGATGTGAAGTGCCTGAGTGGCTAGATATATAATTGCCTTACAGGTTGCAAACCAGTTAGGCTTATCCCTTATTTGTCAATCAAGATGTATCAGTTGCAGGAAGAATTTGAGAATTACCTGAGGTGCTTGGCTTCTCAGAGTTTACAATTATTCTACTTAATTACTTGAAACTTCTGCCGCAACTTAGAACCTACCTTAGAGTTGATCAACAGCCAGCCTTTAAACAAAACGATTTTACCCTTTTCGGTTAATTATAAAATCAAACCATAAAATAAAGTTAAAATTGTCAACTCACCTCCTCTGCACCACAAGGCAAAGACAAAACAATAGTTTGGCACATTTACCAGTTGCCCTACCAAAAAGCTGGTACAACTTTAAATTTCGCAATAACATCAACCAAAACAAAGTTCCAAATGTGATAGGAAATGGAGGCAGTCTCTCACATTTTTGCAGCTGACGTACACGTTAAATTGCACAACATCAACCTACAACAAAGTTCCGGATTCCTCCAGCATAAAAGGATACTTAATGAACTAAAACATGACAACACTTTAGTGCAGTTTCTAAATGCATCAGATAACAAAAGGCATAGGATAACAAACAAAAAAAAGTGCTTAAATGGAATGTATAACCAACAATTAAAATAAATGCTCTTCGAAGATAATCGAACAAACGTCTTACCATTAGTCAGATTTTCTTTTTCCAAGCATAGACCCTTGATCCTTCCGACTTCAACACAAAAGTAAGAGTAAGAAAGCCATCAGCACGACAAAACTCATCACAGACTAAATGATGAGCTACTGAGGAAAAAGAAACAAGTGGAAGAGAATCTCATGCTACTTATCTTTTCTACCATTTAAACAAAATGTCATGACCAAAGTTGGACATCCAAAATCAAAGTTTGGAATTTAAAAACTGCCCTCTCTACTATGCGAATTATGTTTCTTTGCTTCCTCCCAAAGGAGCAGATCGAGGGATAACAGGATTTAGAAACAGAGATAAAAGAATAGAAAAGGATGAAAGGCATAAAGTAATCACCCAGTGTATCAACTAAACAGGGGCCTAGAGTTGTGAGGCCACCAGGGGCAAGAATAAGGACCATATCACAGAAGAGAATTTAGGAACTCATCTGCTCCGCTAAAGTGGGGGATAATAATGGAAACAACTCTCGCATTTCACGTATACACAGATTAGAGGATATAAATGAACAGAATCTGCCTAGTACAACCCCTTGAGAGCGGATTATTTCTTATAAGACGTGACAAGAGTAGGAAAGAAATCAGTAAGAAGCGAAAAAGAACAAACCAATTCAGACTAATAAATAAAAGGGGCATGAATACTCACATAGCCATCCCAGAGGTGGGGTGGACCCCGAATTCTCTGTTTGAAGTGTCAACAGGAAATTTGTGGGAGAATTTCAGAGACACATTTAGAGAGAGTGGCTCTCTCTTAACTTCGATGATTGCCATTTCCAATTCTTTAAGAGTTACATGACAGATGGCTACAAACGTGTAGGTAAAACAAACGTGGCATATAAAATAAGTATTCAGGACTCAAAAAAAGTGGCGAACTTAATTCTCCTATTCGATTGAAACCATTTCTTCTAAGCATAATCATATACCCATATAAGCACAGGTCATTGTTCAGCCAATACAAAGTTGAGTGACATACAACAGCCTCCACATAGTTGGCAATATAGAATAGAATTACACCACCGTCACATTGTTCGAACAGATCCGATTCTACCAAATTCAAGTTAGGATGATGTAATTCCGACTCGTGAATCAACTTCTCCTTCTCCGAAAAAGACCAGTGCATACTGAATAAAAGACTATTGTTGTTTCATCCACGGCGGCGGTCAGCTTTCAATATCAATATGTGTGAGCTTGGGCAGGTAACTCCATCAAGATTGTAATATTCACCCCAATATGTCCAATCAGGGTTCTCACATTCGTCGTCGCGTTTAAGCTTATTGCCGCTGATGACATAGATCTTCCTACCGAATGCAAACACAAACGGATTGTACCAGTGAAGATTCCTGTGAGGTAATATGCGTTCCCAGGTAAAATTAGGATTTGTGGTATTATATTTATGCAAGTTCATACCGACGGTGAAGATGTTCTTTCCCTTTTCTTCTTGATGCAGTAGATGCATTCATCAATAACGGTCCACCCTGTCATATCTTCAACGGCTGTCCTTTGTTCAATGACTTCCATTTGTTCAGCCGTGAAATTGGTAATCGGAGAAAGTTTTTCCGGCAAGGATTCTAAATCAATCATATAATATTCATCAAATCCATTGCGGAAATAGATCACTGTTCGATAACCGGAGTAGGTTTCCATTGAAATTGATACGATTTTTTTGCTTCTCTTCGTCGTTGGTGTTGATAGGGATTTGGGAGGGAGAGTCCCTTTGTATTTGGGCCGAAACGATATGGTTGGGCCCAGTCTCATAAGCTCAGTGTATATATATATTAAAGGTGATGTGGCAACTCTCTATGACCAATATTAAAATTTATTTTTTTTGTGAGATTTTTGACATTATTTTCACATTTTTTAATTAAAAAATTATCTATATTCTACCTTAATCAGAATAAAGTCATTTAATTCAAATCATCAGTTTCATATGTCTTTTGTTTTTCTTAGTATTATTTAATTAGCTGATGATTTAGATTTGGTAAAAGGAGTCTCCATCTTTATTTTGATAGTGCAAATTTCATTTGGTAGGAAAAAGAAGTTTACTCAAATGAGAAGAGAACGAAGTTGGGAAAAGAAATCTGAGAAAATGATTTTTGTATACTGAAAGTTGGGAGATTCCATCTGAAGCAGTCCAAGGTGATGGGTTAAGTTCTTCTAATAGTACTATAAATTTCATTGAGTTGTTATTTCTTTCTTTTGAATTTTTTTCATGTTTTTTGAAGGTCATGTGTATTTTAATGGCAACACACTTTGAAAGGTACGTTTTCTGGCGATATTTCTTATTGTCGTTTTTATCAGTAATATTTTTGCATCATGTGAAGAAAATAGAGTTCTTCATATTTTGACATGTTAATGGTAATTACTTATTTTTAGTAGAATAATAAATAATTACATTTCAGACACATGAGAAATATTCTTACCTTCTAATTGTATTTTTTTTTGTAAACTATATTTATATATACATAGAGTGGGCATATATATACAAGATAATATAACAATCTCCATATGATCAACATTCATATTTGAACGAATATATTTATTGTTGTAATAGAAAACAACAAGTTATATAAATGAAGAATCATGCAAGAAAAATATAACCGCATCATTTAAATTGAAATTTTGATTTGTTTGTATAAATAAATTCATTAGAATATATTTGTATGAATTTGATTCTTTTATATTAGTAGAAATTATTGTTAGATCATAAGATCTAACGAAATAAAAATTAAATTGTATTTTTTGAAAAAGCTCAACATACCTAAAATTGACAACCAATAGCAAAATCATGAGAATGGGCAGCCACTATAAAGTGCCATTTCTTTCTTTCTACTCTTTTGGTTTTAAAAAATGAGGACTATATAAAACATTAAAATTATATGAGAGGTCACTCAAAAAATATAAATTTATGACTATCTTTTTAAAAATATAAAATAAATTTGGCGTGATAATTGAAGAAGAATGAGGAGAAAGCAGAGATAACAAATTGCAAAATAAAAGGAAAAAGATATTGAACCAAATGGAAAGAAATAAAAAGTAAAAGGCAGGAAGGGAAGATAAAGGAAATGAAAAGAAATATCTAATAATTGTAAATAAACAATCATATATATATATATAAGAGAATCTTAGACCCGCTTAAGTGGTGCCATCACAAATCAGGATTTCCTCTTAATTTGTATCTATTACTTTAAATCTCAGGTACTAGGGGAGAATAATTTCCTTAAGGGGACACTGTGCATTCAGTGAGCTCGATTTTTTTCATTCTGTTTCATTCTATTGTTACAGATCCTGGTATATTTTTACAGTCATTAATTTATGTTTATATTATTAATTGTTATTATTTTTTAGTACATGCTTTAAATTTTGTTGTTTATATTTCTGCAATATTATTGTTATAAGTATATGTTAGTACATATTAAATAAAAAACGTTAATTGAGTATTCAAACAAGTTTTCTCTACTGGAATTGTTGAAGGTACAATAAAAAAAACTCTTACAAATCTCTAATTTGTTCATCAACAACGTCATTTCTTCACATACAAGGATGAAATTTTGTGTTCTTTAGAAAATCCTCTGAGAGTTAATAACTTTGCATGCCCATATTTTTTTGTTTTTATGTTGTCGTTATCTATTTTTACTAAATTTTATCATTGGATACTATGATTACTTTAAGGATTGAAAGTTGATTGAAGTGTTAGTCAATTTTTTGAGGTATGTTATTTTAAAACATGAGAACTTTTCTGGTTAGAATGATTTGTTATCATCATTGGATATTTCATAGTTTACTCCCTTTAATGTATATTTTTTCTCGCTGTTTTGTTGTCTCCTTAAAATTGTATTGATTATTTTTCATTTGGTATGTATATGATCTCACTTGGACAAAGCTTTCGTCCTTTTAATGTGTTTCTTTTTTTTCCTTCTCATTAAGCTCTACTAAATATTTTTGGTGTGAGTTATGACTATTTTCAGCAAGCTTAATTTGAAGAAAATGAAATAAAACCTGCTCTAAATAAAAGTAATATCTTAAGCTACAAAAATATGTCTATTAACATTGATTTGTTGTCCTTTATGTCCCAAGTCATTGCTGAGCATTTGAGTTATCTAGGTTAGACTCATTTTTAATTTTTTAATGTTCGAGATTATTTATTTAACATGAGCCTAGAATCCAACATTTTGATATACTTGTACTTTCATAATGCAACAACTATACATACATATTTCTTGAAAAGCCGTAAAGTTGCATTGATGAAGCATCTAGAAGGGCCTTCAGAGCAGCAATTTAATGAAGAATGGATTTCTAAAAGGGTCAACAATATTATTTTGCTGCTGTTTCAAATTTATTTTCCTCCTATAAATTTTGTTAGAGTAACAAAGTAACAATAACGAAATGTGGTGAACGTTTGACCTCGGACAAGTAGATTGTCTCTACAAAAAATTATTTATGTTGTTGTGGTATACATTTTTAACGGTCTTAACTTATTTATAACTAATATTTATTATCGAAAACTTTTATATAATTTATTTTTAACAAGGAGTTATTCTAACCATAAAATTATCAGTTCTATATTTTTCATGTACAAAAAAATAGAAAAAAATATGTTTAATCGCTACATAAAAACAACACTCAGTTTTAACAAGACAATTATATCATCAAACATATATTATGATATTTTTAATCATTCATTATATATTTAAAATTCTTGAGATATGTGATAATATCAAATCAATTAATTTCTGTTGAAATGTTCTTAAAATCTACTAAAATTTACTTCTTCTTTTTTCTTATAACAGTCAATTATTAGAAAATGTTGTTCAAAAACTTAGAAAGATTATTTATGCCCGCGCGAAGCGCGGATAAATTACCTAGTAAAACATAAAAAGGAAAGAAAATAAATTTAGATCCTTAAAGTCACGTTAATTTTTGTTTTATTTTTCTCCTTACTTATTCCTTTTAGTTTTTTTTTAATTGAGAGTAGGGAAAGTATTAAACTGAATAATTCAAATTACAAAAGATATACACACTTATATATGAAAAAATGTAATGAATTTATTAAAGGAGAGTTAAAAATATAATCTGATAATATAAAGGTGAAATATTAAAACTACATAAGGAAAAAGTTTAAAATAAAATATATTTTTATAACTTATTTAAATATAGTTAAATAAATTATTCCATATTTGAAATTTTTTCATTGCACCTTTACTCTTTCCTTTTTTTTCTTTATTTATTATTTATTGTTTCAGGCCATAGATAATTCTAATTGCTTAACTATTGCTAACAAAAAGTCAGACACGCTAGCAAGAAGTTACGGCATAGTTTTTCTTTCATTTTGTGCATTTATTTGCACATTAAATTCTAAATATTTACTTCTCCATTAAATTATGGATATAAATTACCCATAAAATTTTCATTGCTTAATTCTGCCTTTTCTGCTTTTTCTTTCTGATTTCTTTTATCTTACTTCAAAAATTGGTTAAATAATTTATATTTATAGTAAATTAGGCATAGTAATCTTTCATTGCCCTTTTTATTACGTATTTATTACACATTTATTTGAATATTATAACATACACTATCCGGAATTAAAATGTGAGACTGTACAAAGAATATCTCTATATATAAAGTTAGATAATAAAAAAGTGATGTGGCACCTTTCAATTGCCAAGGATCCTATTTATTTATTTTTGTGGCTTTTTGACATTTTCTCTAAAAAAAAATTTAATTATTTTATTTTATAAAATCATCTCTTTAATTCACACCTCTTCAATTACATATATTCAAATCTTAATTAATTTAGTAATGTCTATTCATAACCTTTTATACTCATAATCTCTCATATTCATAACCTTTCATACTCATAACCTTCAAATTGTTTAATTTATAAATTTATAATTCCTTAAAATCACACTTATAAAAACCTATTTTGAGAAATGTATGATGATTATTTTATTTTCATTTTTCTTTTCTTCATCTTTTATATCTTTGGTTGACATTTTTTTTTTAAAACTATTATTGTACAAAAATGAATGTCTCAATTACTACTCCACATAAGTGTCATGTTTTTAGTGTTTATTATGTTGATGCTTTTGTTTTTGAAGAATTAGATAAAGACTATTGAATGATGATGGTGACTTGTGGAAGTTGATATCGACAAGAGCTCGGAAGATTGTATATTAATTTCATAATTTTTTTTAAT
>JAJOOS010018032.1:0-17845 GCA_029582725.1 Solanum chiquidenum | reverse complement strand
TGAGCTAAAGTATTTTTGGGAGTAGTATTGAGCACCGAATTGGGGACACGAGTTCATATCAACTCAACTCTCCATAAGAACCATGCGCCAACATGGGATTTGACGGATCATTCTTTTTAGATGATCACGTAAGATTAAGCTAGTGGATCCACTAAGTAAAGTAAGGTCCTGTATCACGGCAATGTATAGGATGGTCCTTGGGCAACGTGAGGTAAAACGTTGTATCATCACTAGGGCTCATAGTGGTGGTTGTCGGTTAAAGAACCTCTCACAAAAATTATATTACTTTTATATAAGTAAAGTTGAGTTGTTATTGTTTTATCATTAACAAGCTAAGTTGTTTATACTGTTTACAAGCTATTTATATATTGCATGTGTCTTATTGCTTTATATATTGAGTTCAGTTACTCATGAGTCGTACAGAGCCAATGTAAGTGTTCTCTTGTACTCCCTTCAAGCTTAAGTTGCGGTTTAGCTTTCCAGCTTGCATACTCGTACATTCCAAGTATTGATGCCAGTTGGCCTGCATCTTATTATGATGCAGATACAGGTACCCCGGATCAGCATCCAGCACGCCGTTGATCCAGCTGAGCACTCCAGAGTCTGTGGTGAGCCTCCTTGCTTTCCTGAGGACTCGGTTGTTTTGTTCTCTTAGTTTTGTTTTACTTGGATGTTGCGTGGTCTGTCCCAACATCCATCTCAGTATTATAGAGGCTTCATAGACAGTCAGTCAGTCAGTTTTGAGTCTCTCATCTATGTATATATATATAATATTCTATTCTGAGATTCGAGTTGCCTTTTTGGCCAGATTTTAACAGTTGGGTTGTTTTATAACCTTTCATTGCATTGAGTTATGCTGTTGAGTTAGGTTTCCGCTGAGTTAAGAAAGCCAGGCCAAGGGTTCGCTTGGGGGCCAACAATGGTCTTCGAGTGCCGGCCACGTCTAGGGTGTAGGCTCGGGGCGTGACAACATTATCAACAGGAGATGGAGATGGAGCAACATTATCAACGGCATGACTGCAATAGTTTCTCACTTTGCCTAGGAAAATTGGTACCCTCTTTGAGTGCGTATACCCTCTGTAAAAGCAATCATCTGGAATAGTTGAAAGTCCTTGGTAGCATTGAGTGGATAATGAAATTCTGTGGTTGAAAACGGAAGTGATCAAATCTAATGCACAACCGTCCACCTTGATGCAAGAAGTGGTTGAAGCCGTGTGCTGTGGTGAAACCACATCATCAACTGGGGATGGAGCCATATGTGTTGGTGAAGCCACATTATCAATCGGAGATGGAGATGGAGTAGGTGGTGATGGTATTTTTGGGTGAGTACGCCACCACCATCGGGGCCACAATCCAATTGAAGAAGTACCAAACGATTCTATTTTGGGTTCCGTTGCAGTGGAAGTAGCAATGCCTATGCAACCCAACAACAAAAACACACACAATAATCTGCCACTTCTCCATGATGACGACGACATGTTTCAGAAGAAAGAATGAGTAATTAATTAGCTAAGATGGAAGGAACAAATATATATATATAGCCAAAGAATTTCAAGCAAATCCTTTAAAGTTGTATGAATAATTAATATAAGTTGATATAAATAGGCAAATAATTTCAAGTGATACTTCCCAATCCCTTTATACTTAGAATATCAACTTCTATCCAAATTAGGATTTCTATATATGTTGTCACGTCCACTTTTAATAAATTTATAATTCAAATTAGGATTTCTATTAATAATAAATTTATAATTCAAAACTGTGTTGCAATCAAACTACAACTCCGTGTACTCAATCAACACAAACGCCAAAAACATACACTTAGGGCACAAACTACTATGGCAAGTGATTCCATAATCCATCTTTTTCTTCCTGATGAACTCATAACAGAGATCCTCTTAAAGCTTCCTATCAAATCTCTGTCGATATTCATGTGCGTTTCTAAATCATGGCTTCAACTAATCTCTAGCCCTTCTTTTGTGAAGAACCATATCAAGTTAACTGCTAACGACAAAGGACACATCTATCACAGACTTATATTTCGAAACACCAATGAAAATTTAAAGTTTTGTTCTCTCCCTCCCTTGTTTACTAAACAACAACACACTGAGGAGCTATTCCACATCGATTCCCCCATCGAAAGATCCATTTTATCAACTCACATTGTCGGCTCTGTCAATGGGTTGATTTGTGTTGTCCATGGCCAAAGAGAGGCATATATATGGAACCCCACTATTACCAAGTCAAAGGAATTACCCAAGTTTACAAGTATGCTCTGGTTCTATCAAATATGGTTTCGGATATGATGAGTCACGTGATGATTATAAAGTTGTATTTATCCATTATCCTTATGATCATTCTAGTAGTTCCAATATGACAACTGTGGTCAACATATATAGTTTAAGGACTAATTCTTGGACAACACTCCATGATCAGCTTCAGTGCTTTCTACTAAATCATTATGGTAGATTTGTTAATGGGAAGCTTTATTGGACTTCATCAACTTGTATTAATAAGTACAAGGTGGGCAACATCACTTCTTTTGATTTAGCAGACGGGACATGGGGAAACTTGGAGCCTCCCAGTTGTGGAAAAGACAATTTTGATATCAATTTGGGAGTTGTGGGAGGTGATCTTTCTCTGCTTTATACTTGTTAACGAGGTGCTGCTACCTATGATGTATGGATTATGAAGCATTCTGGAGTTAATGTATCTTGGACAAAATTGTTCACCATCAAATATCATCAAAATATTAAGACACATAGGTGTTTTGCACCTGTTTTCACATTCTCTATACATTTTCGCCACGGTGAAATTTTGCTTCTGCTTCACTCAGCCATCATGATATATGATGGTTCAACAAGACAACTAATGCACACTTCTGATGTTATGCAATGTGAAGAAATCTATGTAGAAAGCCTTGTTAATCCCCTAACGATATCTGACCAGGGACGTCGTATCCAGGAATCTCCACAATCATCACATAACTGATAATTTGTAAGGATTGTGCTTAGTTTAGCTTGTTATGCTCTTTTTGCACCTTTTTTTTCTGCCAAATATAGAACAAGACATTGAATATATTTTTTCTTGATATCGGAACTTAATTACTCGGCATCTATGTTGTTGCTTTTGCTTAAACTAGATGACTATTTTGTTGTGCTGTACTCTGTTTTTACGAATCATGTGAAAATTTTGTCAGGTGCAACCTCAACTATTTATTTTGTACTATTGAATTTCAGGAAGTGGAAGCTAATGTTGAACACTAATCAGTAGTTGCTGCTGACTGCATGGATCGAAACTATGAAGTCTCTTAATGATTTGTTTTCTTTCGTATCAGACTTGTAGTTCTATCTTGTCACCTTATCTACAATCACTTGCTATAAACTATGAATCCTGATAACAATTGTGTTAAAAACTTGGTTTGGTATAAACCTTTTTTTTTCTGTTTCCTCACATTCTAACTAACATTTAAAAATATTTGATTAAACTAAAAACGTTTATCCGTATTGTTTTTAGCAAATGCTATAAATTTTGTTAAACATGTGATTTTCGGTGATGGAAGAAGGTTCATTTACCAAATTCACTTCCACTGAATTATTAATTCCCAATTTGTGGTGTCGCTATGTCTTCAATAGGTTCAATATCCGTATTGTTTTTAGAAATCAGTGCCACAGACTCTACATATTGATACTTCAGAAGCAATTTATCGAACACCCCCGGTCTGCCTGTGAGCTTCCAGTGTTGTAGGTTAATGCAATGGCAGAGGATTTTGAAAAATGACTGGAAGCAGGAAAGGGAGACACCACAACTGATTGTGATAACCCTTTTATCTCTACTCAACCTGGATCCCAAGCAAATTTGTTGCCTCTCGGCTATCCGTGTTCACAACAGTGACAATTGTATTATTGAAACTTACTTTAATATAAATAACTTCCTTTGGTATTCTACGTGTACCCTTACATGAACCAATATGTCCATTCCGTCGCGAACTAATATTTGAAATAGCTTTTGTCATATTTTATCATCTCATAAATATGTGTCAGAGATATATACATTTTTAAACGCAGACAAGAGCTTCGGGGCAGCTTAAGAGGATCTCCCTGATGATTTCTAGAAGAAAGAGAGGAGGTTGACTGACAAAAAAAATTGAGATTTTGACAAAAAATTCTCGTGTTTATGGTTAGACTTTTGTTTAGTAACAATTCGGATAAATATTTCATTATATTTCAAGGTCGTTTACCTGAAGGTCTTACCAAAGTCATTTTAATTTTAATTTATCTATCTTATAATTGATTAAGCAAGCATCCAACGTAATTCTGATGTTGTAGGTTATTAATTAATTCTGATATTTTTGTTTCGACTTTCCAGAATAATAGGGTTGTAGTCTTGAAAAGTAGTAAGTTTATATAATCCCTCTAATTATTGCTTTGTAATATAATGGTTGACTTCGTGAAGTTTTTTAGGCAAATCCATCTGGGATATGTCATGATTTTTGCTCTCTCAAACAAAGAATTTTTCATAATAAAATGTATCATGTTCTTATATTCTACATACAATTTACTTCTTGTTTGATATTTGAAAAACTCAATTCTTCAATACATGTATTAACACAAAGGGTGGTGACCTCATAAAAAGAATTTGATGAGATATAGAATTGATCAATTAGTAGAAGACTTTAATTATCACTCAATAATGGCTCTTTGATCAATTCAAATTCTTTACAATTAAAGAAATGCTAATTGAGTTGGACTAATTCTTTCTGCTTATATTGTGTCATTTTAATTATCCATCTTATGACTAATTAATAAATCATCCAACGTAATCCTTGAACAAATCAAATGGAATTAAGTTGACAACATGAGTTTTTGTATCGGGCATTATTAAAGAGACCATTTAAAAAAAAATAATCATGTCTTATATACAAGAAAATATTAATATTTTCATTTAATTGCAAACATTGTTTTTGTATCGGGCATTTTATTAATATATGAATAGTCAATATTCTGTTTGCTTCATTCAATACGCAAACTGTTTTCTCACATTCTAATTGACATTTAAATATTTGATTAAACTAAATGTTTTTACAAAAGAATGGATTTTTAGATTCAAATTAGTCATTTAGATTTAAAATGCCAAATATTCGAACATTTAAATTGGAAGTTTATTTTTTGGTATATTATTTAACATATCATTATACTTATTCTGTTATTGTAGAAGTAGGATATTTGGTGGCAAAGTTAAATGACATATTTATGTATTATGTCAATTTGGATTGATGCAAAAATAGTAAATTAATAAAATTGTCCTTTCTTATTTATGATTTTTTAAGGAAAAACAATTAATATACTCCCTCTATTTCATACATTCAAATTAACTACACATAAAATATAGAAATACACTAAAGCTATTTATGAAATTATCCATTATACATCTGAATATGCAGGGATCAAGGGCAGACCCAAAGAAGGATGAACCCCTTTAATAGAAAAATACTAATACTATTTCTACATGATTAAAATTATTCTATATATATATATAAGATATTAGATCATATTGAATCTCTTTAAATTCTTCCTTATCTTATTTTCTTGAAGGAATATAAATATATGAGTCACACAAAGTCAATTTAATAGAGCACAATTTTAGACCCAAATCCTACTTCACAGCTCTGCTACTTCCTCACTTCAGAGAAAAACATTCGACCATGTTTTTGGTTCTTGCTTTTTGGGATTGGATTCATCAGACCGTTCTATTCAAATTCCTTCTCTCATGTTATCATTTCATTTTCACTATAAATCGTCATTTCATTTTCACTACAAATCATGATTCGATACTCCCAAATGAAATCATAACAGCCATTCTCTTAAGGCTGCCCACAAAGTCTCTCTTGAAATGTATGTGTGTGTCGAAATCATGGCATCAACTCATATCTAGCCCCGATTTTGTGAATACCCATCTCAAATTAAACAAACATAATAGAGTTTTATTTCCAGGCATCTTTGAAAATATCAAGTTTTGTTCACTCCCTCCTTTGTTTAACAAACAACAACTTACTCAAGAGCTATTTCACATGGATCCTCCCTGTTCACCACCTTTCTTTGTGGGTTCGGTCAATGGGTTGATTTGTCTTTTCAATCGGAGAAGGGATACATATATATGGAACCCCACCATTAGGAAGTCTAAGAAATTACTTAAGTCGTCGTGGGGTACCTCTTGCTATACCAAATATGGTTTTGGATACAATGACTCACGAGACGATTATAAAGTTCTATTTATTGATCATTGTGGTAATTCTTACAATGGTGAGTTGTCCAACACAAGGGTTGTTGTCAATATTTACAGTTCGAGAACTGATTCTTGGACAACACTCCATGAGCAGCTTCAGGGAATCTTTCTATTAAATTATTCAGGTAAATTTATCAATGGGAAGATTTATTGGGTTGCATCTACAGGTATTCATGATTACAATGTGCACAACATCATTTCTTTTGATGTAGCAGACGAGACATGGGGAAGCTTGGAACTTCCCATTTGTGGAGAAGAAGTTTTTAATATCAAACTGGGAGTTGTGGAAAATGACCTTTCTGTGCTCTATACTTGTAAGCCAGGTACTACTTCTGACGTCTGGATTTTGAAAGATTGCAGAGTTAATGTATCATGGATGAAACGGTTCACCATAGAATATCCTCAATATGCTGTGTTGTATGGGTTTGATTCACCCATTTTCACATTTTCTATATACCTTAGCCGGTCAGATAAGGGTGATATTTTACTCTTGATTCCCGGAAAAATCATGATATTTGATGGTTCAACTAAAAAACTAGAGCACGAAGCTACTGTTAAGGAATGCAATACTGCAGAAATCTATGCAGAAAGCATCGTTAATCCCCTAACAATACCCTGTAAGAGTTCTGCTTAGTTTATGTTGATGTTACTGAAAGTCCTGGTTTTAGCTGTAGTAGAAAATATAATTTGTGTGTAATTGCTACCTGTAATGATCATGGAATTTGATAATTACAAGTGTTACTGAAAGTCCTGGTTGCTTTTCTTTTGTTGAGAATAATGTATGCTCTGTATTGATGGCAGAGTGTTTGGTTTCCAACTTTGGATCACTATACTATGCTTTTATTAAGAAAATTTTGTTATTTAAGAGACTATGGATGTAGTAATTTGGGGGTAAAATGGAATTAGACACGGATACGTACAAAATAAGGCAGATCAGTTGTTACATCAAATAAAAATAGAACATAGACATCAATTCAGATTCATTATATTCTATTTACACATCTTAGTATTTCAATTTGATTTTGTATTTGTTACTTCATTGTAAGTGAGTTTGAGTAAACAAATCATCCACGGAATATATTTAATTTAATTTTATCACTCGATCGCCACTATCATCTGTGTGAATCTTGTCCAATACTACTCCTGAACTTCTACTATTCAAATTGTAAACAATCTTTATAGTTAAGAGCTTCCTAAATTTAGCATAACATGATCATAGCTCATGAAACAAAAAATTCATATTGGAAGAGAGTTTGTCAATTCGAAAGGGATAAATCAAAGGGACCCTGTATCTTTGCTCTTTTTTTATTATTGGAATAGAGACCATCAGTAGACTCGTAGAAGATGGTGGGACGAAAAGTGGATTTGAGAATGACCATTGAAGAAGAGGAAATATGGTCATATCCTATCTATTTTTCACTAATGATACGGAAGAGTTTCGTTCTTTTATACCTTAGGTGTAAAAGGAGAATATATTTTTCTATAGATAGTTGGGGCTAATTTTATTTTGAGTTTTAAGAGTTTCAAAATAGTGCTATATGCTTAGAGCTTCATTGAGAGTTGATGATTCACTCACATCCATGTTGTTGCTTAAACTAGGTGGCTATTTTGGTAGTGCTATACACTGTTTTTACGAAAATTTTGAGAGATGCAACCTTTACTTGTTTTGTACTATTGTATTTCAGGAAGTGCAAGCTAATGTTGAACACTCATCAGTACTTGTTGAATGCATGGATTGAAGCTTGTCATGATCTGTTTTCTTTTTCCATCGTGTCTGTTGTCTTTAGTATCAGACTAGTAATTCTATTTGTATAATCAGATATTTGAAGCAAAAGGGATATCTCAGATTCATATAACTAATTCCCACTTGTGGATTGTTCCCTGCTTTTCAAGGTGAAAAAGTATTATTAGCTGTATCAATTAAACTTAGCAATTATGGAAATGCTCCAGATCGAAAGAATTTAGGCGATACTTCTCAATCCCATTGTACTACAAATATCTACTTCTATACAAATTAGGATTTCTGTTTATGTACAAATGCCAAAAACAATTTATTTCAAAAAATAAAATTGTTGAAATATTTAACATATCATCATTACTTATTCTAGAAGTAGGAAGCCTCATATTTGGTGGCCAAGTTAAATGACATATTTATGTATTATGCCAATTTGGTTTGATGCATAAATAGTAAATTAATAAAATTGTCCTTTCTTATTTATGATCTTTTAAGAAAAAATAATTAATATACTCCGTCTATTTCATACATTATACATAATTCTCTTTTAAGGAAAAACAATTAATAAAATTGGATCTGTTGAATCTCTTTAAATTCTTCCTTATCTTATTTTCTTGAAGGAATATAAATATATGAGTCGCATAATTTTAGACCCAAATCCTACTTCACTGCTCTGCTACTTCCTCACTTCAGAGAAAAACATTCTACCATGTTTTCGTTTCTTTCTTTTCGGGATTGGATTCATCAGACCGTTCTATTCAAATTCCTTCTCTCATGGTATCATTTCATTTTCACTACAAATCATCATTTCATTTTCACTACAAATCATGATTCGATACTCCCAAATGAAATCATAACAGAAATTCTCTTAAGGCTGCCCACAAAGTCTCTCTTGATATGTATGTGTGTGTCGAAATCATGGCATCAACTCATATCTAGCCCCAATTTTGTGAATACCCATCTCAAATTAAAAAAACATCATAGAGTTCTATTTCCAGGCATCTTTGAAAATATCAGGTTTTGTTCACTACCTCTTTTGTTTAACAAACAACAACTCACTCAGGAGCTATTTCACATGGATCCTCCATGTTTTGTCTTTTCAATCGGAGAAGGGATACATATATATGGAACCCCGCCATTAGGAAGTCTAAGAAATTAGTTAAGTCGTTGTGGGGTACCTCTTGCTATACCAAATATGGTTTTGGATACGATGACTCACGAGACGATTATAAAGCCCTATTTATTGATCATTGTGGTATTTCTTACAATGGTGAGTTTTCCAACACGAGGGTTGTTGTCAATATTTACAGTTCGAGAACTGATTCTTGGACAACACTCCATGAGCAGCTTCAGGGAATATTTCTATTAAATTATTTGGGTAAATTTATCAATGGGAAGATTTATTGGGTTGCATCTACGGGTATTCATGATTACAATGTGCGCAACATCATTTCTTTTGATGTAGCAGACGAGACATGGGGAAGCTTGGATCTTCCCATTTGTGGAGAAGAAGTTTTTAATATCAAACTGGGAGTTGTGGAAAGTGAACTTTCCGTGCTCTATACTTGTAATCCAGGTACTACTTCTGATGTCTGGATATTGAAAGATTGCAGAGTTAATGTATCATTGATGAAACGGTTCACCATAGAATATGCTCAATATGCTGTATTGTATGGCTTTGATTCACCCATATTCACATTTTCTATATACCTTAGCCGGTCAGATAAGGGTGACATTTTACTCTTGATTCCCGGGAAAATCATGATATTTGATGGTTCAACTAAAAAACTCAAGCACACTGCTATTGTTAAGGAATGCAATACTGCAGAAATCTATGGAGAAAGCATTGTTAATCCCCTAACAATATCCTGTAAGAGTTCTGCTTAGTTTAAAATATATATAAATCCATACATCATATTTTCTTGTTAGCATTTCTAGATTCATGTGTTGCACGTAGTCCTGGAGCAATGTACTTGTTTGAATTATTATGTTTTTATTGGAAATAGATTTGGATTTTGTAGTAAGTTGATGTGGTCTATTACACCTTTTATTAATTTCGTCTGAGTGTGTGTATATAACATCCTTCCAAGTATGTAGCATCATTGAACACTAAATTACTCATCTGCTAAAAAACTAAATACAATATGCACCAACTATGCTGAAAAGGCACTATAAAAAATGAAAAAGGAAGTGCACATCTATTCAAGACGGGATATTATTTCTATACTTTGATCCAAAGCAATTTATAGACGAGATATCATTCCTCACAAAATACTACAAGTAAAATCACTATAAGTTACCTAGTGTAATCCGACAAGAAAAGCATTCAAGGCGTATAAATCATATTTTCCACTATTGGCTTTTGTGAAATCATTAATTTAGCTTTGCAAATAACATAATTTATCTCCTAGAAAATATAAAAGTTCATTAAAGGAATGGACCAATGTGGAAAAAAAATTCAAACATTCATCTTGAACTTTGAACAATTCAATTATTTTGGACAATGAAAAAATCCCAAAAAGTTCACTTAATATAGAATATGGGGAGTATCACTTTCTTCTGTATGAAAAAAATACTAAAAAATATCATACATTTATACTAGTTAGAGATAAGATATAGAAATACATTTAAGCTATTGATGAAATTATTCATTACACATCTAATTATGCGAGGATCAAGGGAAGACTCAAGGAGTGATAAACCCCTTTAAATAGAAAAATACTAATATTGTTCATACAGACGGCCGACCTAGGGTTTCTCCTTCCCAGACAGAAGCTGCGTAGCTCTCATGGCTGCTACGGCCACTGGATGGCCTCCTTTCGAGGCTGTCCAGCCCGCCCCACCACCCCAAACCTTCACATACGCCACCCTTTTCAATTCCAATACCCTAAATCCTAAACAATCAGCCCTAATTAACTAAAAAACAATCGTAAAATCAATCAAAATAATTCATGAAGAACCTACTATTACGTTTTCAATGGAGGAAAGGCAAGACTTTATGATCGAAGAGGGATTGCATCAAGCAGTGGTGTTTAAATTATCCCATGGTGAGCCAGATTTGAAGGTATTAAGGTTAATTTTACCGAAACATCTTGGTATCAAGGGCAGTTGTTTAATTGACTTACTTGTTCCAAGACAAATTTTGTTGAGGTTTGATCAATATGAAAATTATGTACTAGCTTTATCTCGCTCAGTTAATTATCTTCTCTACAATGGAGAGGATCACCAATGTAGGGTATTTCCATGGTCCATTGGATATAATCCTAAGGAAGAAACAACGTTAGCTGTGGCTTGAATTATTTTACCGAACTTATCTCCGGATTTGTTTGCAAAGAAGTCTCTGTTGTTTATTGCATTGGCAGTTGGGAAACTAATAACTATAGATAAAGCTACTCAAATCAAGTCAAGACCTAGCACAGCTAGGGTCAAAGTTATACTTGATCTAATGGAAAAGCTTCCAAATCGTATAAGGTTGCAGTTTGTGGATGGAAAATCTTGTAAGTTGATCGAGGTTTTTCAGGAGATTGTAAATGATAATCTACCTTTGTATTGCAATTATTGTAAGCACCAAGGTCATGATGAAGATAGTTGTCATTTGATCTCGAAAAGAAATTAAAATAACAAACAAATTGATTATTCCATTGAAGTTGCTTTTAAAGGTACTATTGATAGTGAAAAGTATCAAGGTGATGCGAGAGAAATACTAAATGTAAAAAGAAAGATTGTAGATGTCGATCAAAGTAAAGCTACTTTTTTAGATCGACAATTGGTTGCTGCCACTTCTGAGCAAAATCATGCAGACTCAATGGATGTTGATACAAGTAATATTGGTGTTCAAACAACTACCGAAAACAAAGGTGATTGCAATAACCAACAGACTGCTGCTAATGAGGTGCGATCAAAAGAAGTTGGGCTGAATTTGATGTCTAATGCAACTAAAAACGCAGGGGGAACACCAAGAGTTGGGGTTGGTGCGCTGCGAGTTGGTTCAGGGCAAAAAATAATAGATTCAGGACGAAAATTAATGGATACATCTGATGTTGAAGATGCTGAAAATTTTGGGCAGCATGTTTGTAAGTTGAAAACGAGAATGCAACTAAAAACTGGACACTGGTTGCACACAAAAGTTCAACTAGTAGTCGGACCATTTTCCCGACTAGTCAAAATAATTCTCCATGTACTGAAAAGGGTGCGACTGAAAATTTTCATGACTGTTGACACCCAATTTTGACCCTCCCCGATAAGGATTAATTCACGAGCTTCTTAATTCTCAAAACAATTTTGAGTAATTAGCCTTATAAAAATTCAAATAGCTTCAAAGTTATTTTGGATAATTCCAATCGACTTTATGGTATTTTGAATAATAAATATATTTCATATGATCAATATATTTTATAAATATTTGAAAACCGTATCAAAAGATCTCTACATTGTCTTAGCGAATATTCTATTATCTAAATTGGTTAGTTTGTATTTGAATTAATTATTTTATTTTGTTAAGTTTGAGAAGCTCATAAATTAATCATGTCTGAGTCTTAGCCGAATTTACTAGTGAAATTCAATTTGGTCAAATCAATAATTCATTTGGCAAATATAAAAGGACCAACTTGGGCCATTTGCTTAGATTTTCTGGCGGCCCATTTTAGTCTCCAGCAGACCCATTTTATTTTGTTTTATTCCCCAATTCAAAAAGATCCAGCCCAAATCTTTCTTCTCCTCAACCTTGACCCAACCCAATCACCTTATTCCAAAAGAAACCCAACAGTTCTCTTCTCCCTTTTGACATTGAACAGAGAACTTACCAACAGCAGCAGTACTATCACGCAGCGAAAGCATCTGCCAGCTGCGTCTCCCGTCCTTGGGACCGTGAGATTGCTCCGCGTGGCACGGCGAGGACGGGAGATTGATCTCAAGCGTCGGTTTGGCCCTTTCCTTTTTCGGAATGGGCAGAAATCCCAGAAAAAAAAGATGTTTGGCTTCAATGGTGAAAGAGGTTTTGAGTTTTGAATTTTGAAGGGCTTTGGAATCCGATTGGATGATCCATTTCCCCCCCCAATCAACCCTAAAAAAATCTATATGTATTCCCTTTTTATTTCACTGGAAGGGGGAATTTTTTTTTCGGGGGTTGGGAAAATCTTACTAAGAAAAAGAAAATAGCTAAAGAAATACATACAAAAGAAATTGAAAAGGACAATTGATTTCAGGGGGTATTCGACATTTTGCACATACTTCTCAACTGTTGCTCGGGTTCAAAGTTTGACGTGGTGAAGTTCGTCTCTCAGGTTCGTCGTCTCAGTTCGTTGCACCCCAAAAGGTAAACTCTCAGAATTTCGACTCTTTTATTTGATGCTCTGTCTGGGATGAAATGAAATGGGCTGTTGTTCTGTTTTCTTTCCTGCAAAAAAATGTTGTTGTGCTATTCCTCATTCACGACTTTCGTCTGTCGAGAGGTAGTTCGGTTTTAAATCCATGTGTCTCGGTTGTTTTAAGTTAAATGAACCTTCTCTAGTTGACGAAAAGCTGAAGATTCCATGAACCTTTGAACTCTAGTTTTCTTTTGATTTTCACATCTATTCGCTTGCTCTCTATGGTTTGGTTGCCCGGTGCGCTTGATGTAGGCTAGGATGGCCGAAATAACTTTTATGGCTGTTAGCTCAACTCTTCTCGTGGTCTGTCAAATCGTTTTCTTCTCAAAATATGAGCAAAAGTTTAAGCTAGTTAATTTGTAAACTTGTATATTGATTTGTCCATGGCTCTTTGATTTATTAAGCCTGTATTTCAAGTCCCATGATTGCTCTACTGTTAGCAAGGCATATTAGACTCGAGCTTATGTTGCTATTTGCTTAAATGCCTAGTCGAAAATACTCACCATTTGTAGTTAAGCTCATAAAAAATGTGAATTTGTTCTTGTCTAGATCGTAGTTTGCTTCGACCCTTGTTTTGTTCTCAAAATCATTGTTCGTTTCTCTTTAGGATCATCTCATCATGTCATCTTGTTCATATTTGCCCCTTTAAGATTTTGGAGCTCGCCCTTGTTAAAAAGTTTGTATTTGTATATGTAGCGTATGTCCCTATCCGTAGTACGTTACAAATTTTGGGTGACACCATAGCTTAAATTATGTGGTTATTGCTTTCAAATTAGGCCGGATTGGTCAATGTTCTTCACAATCCTTTAAGTCGCCTCTTTGCTATTATTTGTTTAGGACTTTATATTTAGTTTACATGATTAATGATAACTCTTCATGCCAAGGTGGTAATCAACTATTAAGGATAGATTATTAGCCAATATTTCACTCTAGGCATTTTTATTTTATTTTTTGTCTTTTTTTTACACTTCACTATGATCTGTAATTTGCCGTGGTATCCTAAATATTGCCTAACATGGATCATGACCAAGAAATGTGTTCATCATATGCTTAAAATAGTCTTGTAATATTGCTCATTATTAGCATAATAATGACATACTGCCTGTTATCCATTTTTTTTTATTTTTTATTTTCTTTATTCTTGATTATTTTATTTTATGCTAAAGGCGTGCTTTGTATTGTATCTCATTCCCAACATGTCATAATAGTGCTTTCCTAGTTCACATATTATGTACATGTGCATTTGATGCCCATTAAATCATTATTTCGTCATTATTAATTGTATAAAATGTAGCAGCCCCCCCCCCCTCTCTTTTCTCTTTAGTATACTAATCTCTATTCCCTTTTGTCGTTGCATGTGAAATTTGCCTTGAGTTCATCATGAACTCACCTTCCTTTTGTATTTCGAGAGAGCCATAAAGGCTCCAAATTCCCTTCTTCGAGTCAGCCAGCAAGAAAAAATGACGAACAGGTCTCGAGACATTGAAGCAGATCGAGAAAATTGAAAATTTGGGCTTAAAGAGGCCCACTCTTCTTTAACAAAATTGTATTTTTGTTATTTTGGGCCCAAGCCCTTGTCATTCTATTGTTTATTATATTGTTAGAATTTAGGACAGGTGGCGAGAATTGGGCCTTTTGGTTCAAAACGAAATTAGGCCCAAGTGTTGGTCCAGGCGGACAGAAAAACCAAACTTGGGCCCGAGTCTCTTTCCCTCTTCATTTTTTTTTTTTTTTTATTATGTTTATTTATTTGTTAATATTTGTTGTTAGTCTTAAGGTTTCAAACATTCAAACCCCCCAGAAGACACCCGTTTTGAAGTATCACTTAAATAAATTATTCGCCTCTTACTTGACTTAAAAATAAGTAAATAAATAAATAAATTTACAAAATGCTTCACTTAAATAATATTACAATAATTTTCTATTTCTCCCATAAAGTGGTCCTAACTATAAAAAATAGTTTAATTTTGCAAATCAAGTTACAACACTTTAGGCAAATAAATAATTACCGGATAACCGCGTATTAGCGGGCATTTTGGGTGCTTTAAACTCCTTCCCAAAATGCTAATAAGAACCTCGAACCCCTTACAATATTTTCAATTTGATTTCCTGTTTTAATCTATTGAAAATCAGTTTTCTTGATTTTTCTTAAAAATTAAGTGGCGACTCTTAAAACCAGTCCAAAATACATTTTCCTAATAAAACAATGACAGTGAGAAGAGGCAAGATATTAGTAATGCCTCAAGAGACCTATTATGTTGGAATAACTTTGATGTTTTATTAAAGACTACTGGAAAATAAGTAAAGTTAACAGAGAATGCCAACGATTTGATTTAAGAAAAACAGGTCTCACCACTTGCTTTGCATAGCAAATTATGTCCAGAAGCTCCCGTATTTGTCCCTAAATGTGTGATTTCAAAGAAGAATGAGCCAAGGGCCTTAGCGTCAAATACAATTGATTCGAGCGAGGATTCTCTTGATGAAGATGAGAAAGACAATATGTTGGACATATGCTTTGATAGAGTGGCTAGGGAAGGGGATATATCGCCTAGGCAACAAAGAAGTAGAAGCAACAAAAGCAAAAAGAAGACACATGGAAGGCAACATAGTTGGGATGGTAAAATGGTTGAGGAGTTTGTTCCAAGGCACCTACAATGTGACAGGCAAAAAAGAACCATTTGACAGTATCAATAGGTTCAACAAGATCCAATAAATCCATAAAGAAAGTATGAATTATCAAGTGTTGTTGGATAGGTTTGAAGAAGAAGACAATTGAAAAATACTTCAAATTACTTTTGATGGGCAATTAATCTTTTTTAATTCATGCTTTTGTAATTGAAAGTTTGAGGCTGATAGCTCAATTTTCTTCTTGATTGGCATATTTTTAAATTATTTAAGCATCCTCGTTTGTAATATCATCATGGAGTGTAGTACAAACTCTGTGGTGATCAGAAAATACTTAGTTCTCTCTAGCTCCTTCATACTTGTTAGGTAGCAGAAGTTAGGTACTTCATTAGGATTAGTAAGGCAAGCCTAGTCCCCCTTGCTTGTACTTATCCCTATTGATATTTTTTATGTTTAATAAAAGACTGTTAAACACTGTCTAGTGGTAAATTTGCTTTTTAAAAAATAATACTATTCATACATAATTAAACTTATTCTAAATATATATATATAACAGATATTATAGTAGATTACATTTAAAATTAGGGAAAATGCATAAGTACCCGCCCAGCCTATACCCAAAATCCCTGAGACACACCTAACCTTTACTAAGGTCCCATTACCCCCTTGAACTTATTTTATATATAATTTTTTACCCCTTTTTAGCCTATGTGGCACTATCTTGTGGGCCCAGCGCGTGCTGACTTTTTTTCAAGAATAGTGCCACGTAGGCCGAAAAGGGGTAGAAAATAAATTAAAAAATAAGTTCAGGGGGGTAATAGGACCTGTCACGCCCCGAGCCTACACCCTGGGCGGGACCGGCACCCGGAGACCATTTCTGGCCCCGAGCGAACCCTTGGCCTGGCTTTCTTAGCTCAGCGGAAACCTGACTCAACAGAAAAACTCAATGCCATGCAAGGACATAAACAACTTAACTGATAAAATATGGCCCAAAGGGCAACTCGAGTTTCAAAAATAGAATATTTACATATACATACATATATATGGATGAGAGACTCAAAACTGCTGACTGACTGTCTATGAAGCCTCTAATATACTGAGATGGATGTGGGGACAGACCCCGCCACACCCTAATAAACCAAAACTAAGTACACAAAATAATTGAGTCCTCCGGAATGCAAGGAGGCTCACCACAAACTCTGGAGTGCTCAGCTGGATCAACGACGAGCAGGATGCTGATCCGGGATACCTGTATCTGCATCATAGTAAGATGCAGGCCAACTGGCATCAGTACATGGAATGTACGAGTAAGCGAGCTGGAACTAAGCAACAAAGGCTAGAAGGAGATCTGGAAATCTGAAAGAAACTGAATAGCTTACCTGGATCAACTTAACTCAACCTGACTGACTTCTTTCAATATAAGGCAATTTAAAACCAGTGCAATATAAAGAAAGACTGTTTAAAACATGTTGTAAACTCTGTGTGTATGCAAAGATACAATAAGCCTGAGATGTATATAGAAATACAAATGAACTGATGTATATAAAAATACAATAATCTCTGTATATGAAAATACAATAACTGCTGTGGGAGTTTCTCTAACCGACAACCATCACATAAGAGCTATAGTGATGATACAGCGATCGACCTCACGCTGCCAGAGCATCCTATTCCCGGCCAAAGGTATAGGACCTGAACTGCCTAATGGATCCACTAGTCTAATCTGAAAAGGATTCATCTAAAAAGTATGATCCTTTTCTACCCATGGTGGCTAACATGGTTCTATGGGGGCTGTGGGTTCTCTGAACGCTCCCCCAATTCGGTGCTCGATACT
>JAJOOS010018027.1:0-11233 GCA_029582725.1 Solanum chiquidenum | reverse complement strand
CCCCCCCCCCCCCCCCCCCCCCCCCCCCCCCCCCCCCCCCCCCCCCCCCCCCCCCCCCCCCCCCCCCCCCCCCCCCCCCCCCCCCCCCCCAAGTGAAAAAAGATTTGTTTCAACAGACCATGAAACCATATCAATATAATAATTTTATTAACATGTGATATTTAGATTATTAATGTTACATTAATACGTCTATCCAAGTTACTCATTTATATTTGACGTAAGAGTTAAACTTTTATACAATATAGATATTGTTATCATATCGACAAATTAATATATACTTATAAATAACCCCTTCTTAAAAAAATGTAACTTATATAATCTTTAAAATAAGATAAATTACCTTGCAACAATAGTTGATGGTGGCATAATTATGTAAAAAATAATTCTTTAAACTTTCATAGGATATTTATTAAAGGAAAAATTATCTAGCTACATATCCCTTTTTATATACCTATTTTCTATTATTCTCCACCATTCCAAAAAATTATAAAAATTCATCTCTTTCATAATTTCTCTCATTTTTTCGGATACATAACTGTAAACTATCACTTCAAGATTATTATTTTTCACGCCTAAAATCACTCCATGGTATCACCAATTATCTCCATCACTCTATTTTTTTTTAATTTCAAATATTTTCTCTTTCCGATTTATCAATTGCAAGTTATTGAAGAGGTAGTTCTTCTTCATCCACTGCATCCATTTTTTTTTCTTTCTACTTCATCAGGTATCGATTATTTATTTATTTATTAGTTTTTTCATCTACAAATTTAGTCGAAGGAGGCATCTTCAACTTCAATCTTGCGGGAAAAACACTCAAAAAAATGGGAAAAGATCGAGTTGTTGGTGGCTCCGGTAAGAGCTTTGGGTCGAGATCCATGTGTGACGTCATTGTTGAAAGTGAAAAAAGCTACGGGAGTTGATACAGAGCAAAAGAGAAAGTGTAGAAAGATTTCTTCATCATTTTTTTTTGCTTTCAGCAGATCTGATTGATGACATTTTTTCTTAGTTTTTGTTGTTCATGTTTTTACATATAGGTTCAGTTTTTTAATTTATCTAGTTGTTTTTGTTTTTAAAATTAATATATAATGCATTTGTTTCAACATTATGATACATTACAATTTTATCACGAGCTGGTGGTGGCTCCAGTAAGGATTTTGGGTCAAGATCCATGCATGGGTGATGCCATTATTGAAATTAAAAAAAAAAACTACGAGAGTTGATACACAGTAAAGGAGAAAGTTTGGTAGGATTTCTTCATCATTTGTTTTTTTTTTTGCTATTAGCAAATCAAATTGTTGATTTGTTTTTTTTTTTTTGGTGCTTTCACCGGATCTTTTAATGTATCTAGTTGATTTTGATTCTTAAATTAATGTATAATTCGTTCGTTTCACTTTTATGATACATTACAATTTTATCATATACAATATATTATTTTTAAATATTAGTTTTGATACATAACCCTAATTTATTGAACACAAATTATTATGTATCATGTTCATAGTTATATATTGGATACACAACTATTATAAATTTTGTTATCTTTACTACTGATACATACACCCAATCTTAATCAACTAGTAGAAATTTATGTACCTGTAGATATTATCAAATATTATTGTTGATACATAAACACTAATGTTTTATAACAAAATCAGTTTGTATCATATTCATAGTTATGTATATGATACATAACTTTTTATGTATATAACATAGTTTTGTATCAGACGTTGTGATGTATCACATGCTGTTAAGTATCCACAACACTATTTTATCATATTCATAGTTTATTTGTATATGATACATAACTATATAAAATTCTCGATTTTTTTTAATCTATTATGATTTGGGAGAGATTTGAGAGAAGAAAATTTGAAATTTGAATTGTTTGGAGCTGTTATTTGAGAGAGATTGACATCAATTTTATTTGTATGATTTGGGATTTGACATTCAATTTTATATTTAATTTCCTTTTTAATCTCAACAAACTAGTCGTATAATGTATCAAATGTGATGTATCCGAAAGAATGGGATGTATCCGGATGACATAATTTTTAGGAGATTTTTGTAAATTGAAAAAGGGTAAGGATAGAATGTAATTTGTCCCTTACACTATGAAATTCCTAAATTTTTTACTTAATTAAACACTTGTAATAAAATATTATTTATAAATTGATATAAATTATATATATGAATTATGATAGTGTAAAATATACTTATATTATCATTCTATAAAACATAATTAAACTTTAATCATAAGTGGGCCCACACCTTTAGGAGGGGTGCACATCTACACCCACTAACTTCGGAAAAAATTATATTTATATATGTATATCTATTTTGAGAAACTGGCAGAAACTAGGATATAATTAACAGTGTACTCATGAAAAGAATAGGAGTGCACCTGTGTTGTTGCCTGTTGGTATAAACTAGAGAAACCACCCTTGAGATCAGGGACCGAATCCAGCTAAAGCCTTTTTTTTATTTTTTATATTTAACTTAGAGCTCAAATTTGAGTTAAGATAATATTGATGTATTCAAAAGCTTTAATTCCTGAGTTCGTCACTTTAGTAATCATATATATCAAGGCAAGTGATTTTTTAATATTTTTTTTATGAGTGTCCAAATCAAGATTGGGTTAGGGAAGTAGTAGCTATCCATCTCAAATCATTTGCAAAAGACATCAAATGAGAATGAATTGTTAATTAATATTAAACCTTTTGATTTTCCTAACCACTTGGGTCCCTATAATTATCATTCACAATCCTTTTTACGTCACCTTTTTTTGACTTATTACTCTAGTCAACTCAAATATCCACCCTTTCTTCTCCCTCCATCGGAATCGAAAAACAGATTTTTAATTTTATGAGTTCTAAATTTTAAAATAGTTATTTTAATTAATTTATAAATATATATATATATATATTTATACATATATATATATATATATAATAAATTCATAATATATATATATATGTTGTTCAAATAAAAACTATTAAATTCACGTGAATTCGTGGTTGAGCTTCTACCTCCATCGCTACCTATATATCTCTCATATATGTTGATGATGAAAGTCCAAAACCTAAAGTGCTAGGAAATTATATTTATGTATTTACTCTGCCAGAAAGTCATCAAGAATACTTTATTAACAACTTCTTAGCAACTTTTTTTGCTAGGTGCTTTTGATTAATGTCACATAAGATTCTAGATGTATTACTCTCTCGTCTCAATTTATGTAATATTTTATTTTTCCTCACAACAAAATTGACTAATTTTTTTAATTTAAATTGGTTCATATCAACTTAGTATTTCTATTTTTAAGTTTATACATACAAAAACCATACAAAAAATATTATAATTAAGTGGCAATTAATTCTTTTCATGGTCATTTGATAAAAAAATATTAATCACAATTTACATAGTTTAAATCTTAAAATGCGAAAAAATGTCACATAAACTGAAAAAAAAATTGATAAAAAACTAATAGGACGGAGGGAGTAAATATATGCTATAGGCTTTAGCAAATATATTTATTAAGTATTCCATCAGCTTCAATTTATGTGAACATTGTTCAAAGGGTATGGAGTTCAAGAAAGAATTAAAGAAAGAATTTTGTTGTGATTTTAAACATGTGTTCACATAAATTGAAATAGAGGAAGTATATTAATTCTGCAGAAATAATATATATCAATCAATTAGGAAATGATTGCAACGTCAAAAGTTTATTCGAAACAGTCTTTCTATATATGAGATAGAGATATATATAATCTATGTATAATCTATCTTTCCCAAATTCTATTTTGTAAAATTGTACTAAATATATTATTATTGTTATAGCAAAATGATTGACTTATTCGAAAAGAATCCAAATTGCAAATCTAGGCTATATCGTCCTTCAGGTTTTTGTTATAATATAAGAAAATTATTCTTTTACATTTCCTTTAAATATAAAAAAATAAGTCTAATCTCTGAAAGTTTTCATAAAGAAGAAAAGAATCTTAAAGAAAGACGATGCGGATACGGATGTAGAATTTCTAAATCATGTGTATTATTCAAAGAAAGGAAAAAATATATATTAAGTGAGAATTGATTTATGTTTCTTAGGTGAACAACTCAAATTTTAATCAAGTTCACGTACGATTATATAGCACGAGTTTCATAGTATTTAATCAAGTTTAATATATATATATATTAGATATTTAAGTTCTGCAGAAAGATCATAGATTCAGATGTACCATAAATTGCATAATAAAATCCACTCATGCCTATGATTTTCTCCAATATGTTAGGGATGGTAAAATTAGTCTACGAAATCATAACCCACTCAAATTTAGGCTGATTATTGATTCATCCATTTTTTTTGCTCAGTTTTAGCTTAATCTATTTCATCCCATCAAGGTTTGAGTTCATATCTAGTTTAAATTGATCCAAAAGAAATTTTATCAAATATTTTCAAAAATATAATTTTTATTATTTGATATATATCCATAACAAAGAAAAATCATAATTTTATTATGTACTAAATTTTTTGAAAGTATAAGTAATTAAAATTTTATACAAATTGAGCGGGTTAAAACTTAATCCATATTTATAGCTCATGATCAGATCAAATAATTTTTGAGCAAATTAATTCACTAACAATTTGTAGCTCATTCTATCTTGATTTTACCTAAATTCAATCTAATCCGTTCATTTATCATCAGACATACATTATATGATTATAATATACTTTCTTGCTGAAATGAATATATCTCGCAAAAGCAGCCAAGAAGAAATAAAAAAAAATAAAAGACAGAAGCTAAAATCCTACTTAACTTTTACTTTAATTTGGACAGCTTTGATTTGGTTGTTATTATATGCATGAATAATATTCTAGTTTACGTGCTTTTTGTCACTATTCAGCAGCTTTTTGCATGATTGTTATTTATTACTACAAAATCACTAATATATGCTTTACCCTACGTAGCTGGTAGCCATCAATTAAACCAATATATTTTTGAAGACATAAAAAAATACAGTAAAATAATTATATTTCACTAACTAATTTAAAGAAAAAAAATTTAATATCAAACTCCAAGATTCTATTCATTAGTAATATAACATAATGTGTACAAAACTCTACATATAGTATATGTCAACGCGTTCTTATAAGTATAAATTAATTCACAATATATAGAGGTAAAAAAAAACATAAAATTAAAGTGGTAAAACAAGAAACTCCAAGCCTTTCATACCATATTTACTAGTACTCATGATATACCCCGATAATGATCGATCATTTCTATTCGATATCATGAATAGATATATGTCTGTCAACCGTGTGTAATTAACAACTAGGGAATATCATGGAAGAAAGAGTCTTCAAGAAGAATTTCAGGCCAACCTGAATTAGGATTTGCTCCTCCAAAGAAAGGAGTAATATCTCCTTCTCCAATATTATTAATGGAGGAATTTGATTGATCATTTGTTGCAATAATCGCTGGAGAAGAAGAAGAAGGAGGAGGAAGTTGCCATGGTGAAGTAGTAGTTGTAATTGTAGTAGGTGTGTTTATTATCATATCTTGTAATTCAGGTAAATGGGAGAAATGGATTGAATCTTGAAGACTAGTTGAATTATTAGGTGGTGGAATATTAATATTGTTGAGGGAATTATTGGCAATATTAATAATTTGATCATCTTTTGTAATGGAGTTTAAAAGATTATTATTATTATAACCTTCCATTTCTGGGATATTGACATTAGTAGTCGCGTTGTTTGGTAGTATGTTTTGTGGTAAAAGAAGGAAATTCAAATACTGAAGAGTAGCAACTTCAGATTGTAGTGATCTCATAGCAATATTAGAAGCTTGTTGTGATCCTTCCCATGATGAGTGATGATTATGTTCAACTAATTCCTTCAATTTTGCAAGAGCTATAAGATGAGGCAAGCTGTTAAATATATCGGTTCGAGGTCTATGAGTCATTGGATCATACCCCATTTGTATTAGCTTCTTTTTCAGATGTGTGTTCCAGAAATTTTTGATTTCATTGTCAGTTCGCCCCGGTAGATGTGTTGCAATTGCTGACCACCTGTTATAAGAAAAGAAAAACAACTCTTTGTGTGAATACATTTTCAAGAACCTAGCTACCACCTTTTATAAGAAAAGAAAAAACACTCTTTGTGTGAATACATTTTCAAGAACCTAGCTAGCTAGCTAAATTTAATTTTTTCAAAAATAAAAATAAAATAGAGATTGGCAAAAATGAAATTTTTACTTGTTTCCAAGAATAGCATGAAGATTGAGGATGGTTTGTTCTTCATCTTGAGAAAACTTGCCTCTCTTGATATCTGGCCTAAGATAATTAGTCCACCTCAATCTGCAACTCTTTCCACATCTATTAAGACCTGCAGCATATTCCAACAATTAAATAATGTTCAATCATATGAGGAAAAGTAAACATTTTGAATTAATGTTGATTAAATCGATAATTCCTTAAATTTGTCAGTAAATTTCATTTAAACGCTCGAACTATGATTTTCTCTAATTGAACGCTTGAACACATGAGTTCTCATATGTGTTCAGTTGGTCAATTAGAACAAACTGTAGTTCGAGTATGTCTAAATAAAATTCAATTGAATGACAAGTTTCAGTGGTTGTCAACATAATAAACCTTGAACTAATGTTGAAAAGCTATGTTACTCAGACTTTTTAAAAATGTCATCTGATGTGTGTCAGACCCTTTAGTGCATTATTGGAGGATCCGACACAGATAGGACAACATTTTTGAAGAGTCCGAGCTATAAAATCATATGTACCTGCAAGTTTAGGGAGGGCTCTCCAGCTACCATGGCCATGTTTCTTGATATGATTGATGAGTTTTTGATCTTCTTCTGGAGTCCAAGGACCTTTCTTAAGGCCTATTTCATCACAACAAGGAGACCTTCCCATATTATTATTTCAAATAGACTATAGTTTTCTATAATTTATGATATTTGAAGGCTGCCTCCTTCTAATCCTACCTAATAACTTTGATTACATTATGCATATATATATACACACTCTTTCCACTTTTTGTCCTCATGTTGTATACCAATGAAACAAGACATACGTGGGAGCTTACCATTTGTTTTCACCTTTTATCTAAAATGTCATTTATACCCCTCTCCAATCTTTGTCATCTAGCTACTTTGGTACCATAGATAAGGGATAGTTGATTTTTCTTGGGGTTTTTTCCTCCTTATAATAGTGAGGAAATAATAGAAATTCTAGGTGGAAAGAATTTTGATAAATCAAAATGGGTTGAGTTAGTAAAATGAATGATTTATTGATCTGTTCAAAAATTGTTTCCGCAGAAATGGATTAAAAAGAGGATCAAATTTTATCCATCCAATTATTACTAATTAGTTTTAATTATTTTTTAATTTAGTGCCTAATAAAATGAATAATTTTCTTTTATTATGACATATGACATATCATTTAAAAAAAATTAATAAATTTTTTCATGAATTCATTTGGTTTGATATTAACCCAAATATTGATGGATTGCATTATTAACTGTGCAGGTTCATAATAAACCCAAACATAAGTGTGTGGACAAATTATGATTTAATGTGCTAAATTTCAGACTTAACCACCCTAACTCACTACAACAAATTTGATTATCATTAAAAGTTTACAAAGGCACGTTAGTATTTCGTAGCTAAATAAGGTTTATTAACTATGATTTTTTTCGTTCCTAAACGTTAATTTTTATGAAAAACTTATAATTGTCATAAATTGGATACATTATTAGTGACAAAATAATATGTCACCAATAACTTACAATATAAATGACATCAACTCATTTTTTGATTAAAAAAAAATTTAATGGACAAAATTTTGCTATAAATTTTATACTTCATCATTCATGTATGTGACTTGTGTATTTAAACCTGAAATATAATTTCTATCACAGAAGGTAAACAATTAGTGACCAACTTTCTATTGTAGTAATAATTTCATAATTAAATATCTCATTTGTTATAGAGATAAAAAGTTGAAAGACAATTAAGCTTCAAAACTAAATACCCCATCAATAAAATCTTTTGGAAACTGTTTAGATCTGATTAATATCCTCATCACTAATCTTTCAAGTATACATAGGTGTAGTATTTATACTGATTAGGAAGTTAAATGATTTTGATCACTTAAGCATCACATTTAGGAACTTATTCACATTTTCAAAATAATTTTTAGGATCAGTTAATTAGTGACAAAATCCTAATTATCGTCAAATATATATTTTTAAAAGGAAATTACTAGTCCAATTAAATTTTGGCACTCTTTGTAAATGCCATTAAAGTCTAAGTGTCATTGAATCTAAAGACAATTAATTAATGTCAATAAAGGCTCTAGTACTCTTTGTTGATGTGCATATTTATTACCGCTAAAACTATTTTTGTTGTAGTAATTGTTGATGTGAACAACAAATAGAACAATCTACGTCGAAAAGTGATCAGTTGAACGGTAATATATTCACCGTAAAATTTATTACCATATACTTCACCTAAAGGTTAGGGTTGAATGTTCCAAGTATTAGTTACATTATTGAAGATATTGCATTTGTATTGACAAAATGCTAACTTTATTTGGTAAGCTATATTTTGATTTCCAAAAATGTCTAATATATTACGTACTTTCCCTTGGAAATCAACAGCCAACAGGAGCAGGTGGACAAAAAAGGGATGATTTGTAAATTGGATGGACCCAAACTTAAGTCAATTACTAAATGAAAGGACTATAAATTTATATAAACCACAGGCAGGCAGGCCGTCGAACACTCTTTGTTAAAAAATTATAAGTATTATATATAAAAAAAAATTATAAGAAATATATATATAAATAGATAGATAGATATATAGATAGATCAAAAATTATTTATACATATATTTTGAACTTTTTTTTTTGAACATCTTTGATGAAATTTCTGACTTCATTGACGGTATACGCTTTCGATGTAAATCATTTTATGAAAGTTACTCAATAGTTTAACCCATTTTACAAGGTTCTTTATCTAACTTTCTCAATTATTATCTCATTTATAACATAATACGTTAGGAAGTTATGGCTATATATATTTGTGTTGATTTATTTCAATGGTACTTTACTAAAACAAAGTTTTAAAATAAAAGCTTTTTTTTAAAAAAAAATTGTAATTTAAATGACAAATTAATATTTGTATTGCTGAAAATCATTTTATTACGGATGAAATGAGAAGTTAAAGTAAAAGTGCTACAAAATATAAAAACATCTTATTTTCTTTGACACCAACTAATAAAAAAAGTTTCACATATATGCAACATTAGATTACTCCATATTGCATATTTTATTTACAGTATGATGAAAAATTAACACATATAAATTTGAAGGATTAAATAAGAATATATATTTTAAAAGTAAAAAAGGAAAAAAGAAGTCATGATCATGGTAAACAGGTGGCGGCTGCTGCATGGTAGTGGGAGAAACTGAGGCCATGCACGCAAGAGGAAGCATTATATTCGTCACACATCCATTTTCATGCAAATTTTATATATCCATAATTACATTTACGTTGCATTCACCAAGAAACAATGGGTCCTCTTCCTCCTACCTTCATTTGTTGATCTTTTTCTTCCCTTCACCCCACCCCCATTCCTTAACCTCACCACCAAATTTGAATAAAGCCTACGGTTCATAGCAAAGTATTTATCTAAATTGGACCAAACTCAATATATTTACTCTAATTAGACCCACAGCCCAAATTATTTCTCTGACTGCCTCCCCCCTTGAACAACTGTTGATATCATCAGAGTATATATGTACTCTGTCTGATAGTATATCAAGCAATAATTGAGCTTTTTTTTCACTAAAACGTTTCTCTTCTTCCTTTATGCCATCACAGTATATATGTATATACTCTAATGGTATCAATGAGTAACTGAATGGTGTTTTCACTCAAACATTGTTTCTTCCTCTTTGATATACTACTAGAGTATATATATACTTTGATGATATCAAACAATAAAGACAAATTAGTAGTTAAAAATAGGGGGTATGAAAGTAAGGGGGTAGCGACTTATAAATAGTTTTCCTTTTGGGGGTATAAGTATTCTTTTCCCTAAAAAGAATTGGTGGGTAAATTGATTAAATCAGTTGGCAAATCGAGTGATCATCTGATTACAATCGAAAATTAAATCGTTGATAAAAGGGTCGATAAAATTTAACCAACCAATTTGAATTCATTTGTACAATTATCAACTAAAAATTAGTTGGTAAACATCAAGAAAATTGTTGATATACTATCAAAAAAGCAGTTATTAGCCGCATTTTAAAAATCGTGGTCAAATCAATAAAAACAATGTGTGGTTCACGCAGAAGATATTGACGCTAAAATATCATGGGCAAAACAGGCAGATACTATTGAAGATAACTATCAAGTTGATTAATATGGTACAACTGTTAGAAGTTTTCTTAGTTGTTAGGAGTTAGAGTCAGACTGGGCTGTAGGCGTAGAAGTAATAGTTAACCTCTATCCTTGTAATTGTATTTGTAATATAATATAACTCTAAGGGCTCGTTTGGTGTGACAGATAAGCATAAATAGTCTTGGGATAAAAAAATAATCATGGAATAAAATTTAGATGTTTTGTTTGGTTGACATGTTTGATATAAGTTATCCCACCATTTATAGCATAGTGATGGAATAAATTATCCCATGATAACTAACCCTAGGATAGTTAATCCTGGGATAACTAGTTCCCAACCAAACGACCCCTAAGTGTAGCTAGCCTAGGAGTCTACAATTTTGTATCAACTCATATATATATATATATATATATATATGTATGTATGTATATAAATGAGCATTACTCAACAATTTAATCATCAATACAACCATTGATATCTTTCAATCGTTAATTGTTGAAAATTCTACATGGTATCAGAGCGTTAAGGTATTTTATTGTCTAAATATTGAATCCAAAAGACTCACTCGTGTAATTGAATGACCCATTCTATCAATACTTTGACAAATTCTTCCATTCACCACCTTATTGCTTCTTGTTCCATTAAACTTAAGTCAATAAACTATCTCATACGGAGGACACAATTGATGCAGTTGATATACGTGATGAGATTAATATATCTCATCAAGGAGAATGAACCAATTGTGAGCGGTCCATTTACTGAAAGACTGTTGAGAAAGTTGTGGCTACATGTGTTGAGAAAGATGCAAAA
>JAJOOS010018026.1:0-13047 GCA_029582725.1 Solanum chiquidenum | reverse complement strand
TTTAGTAAATATGTTGTTGTATAGAGTTATGGGATTTGCTTAGGAACAATTAATCTCTTTTTATAGGAGTTGAGAATGAGAAAAGTAAGCCTATTGTTTCGTGTCATAATGTCAATGTTTGTATGTTTCTTGATAAGTAATCTAGCACATACTTTAATTTCTTTTATTAAGTCAACTTCAACATTCTCTATCAATTCTCCTAGTAATTTGTCGTTATTCATATAAGCATAATATAATATATGGCATCACTTGATCATAAAGTATATATTATAACTTTTAATTTCATAACTAATGCATGGAGAGTATATATGTATACGCAACCTGCGATGCAATCAGACAAAGCGATATACAATATTCATGAATAAAATGAAATATGTTTAACTTGTGAAGAGTTTATAGTACTATTAATTAATGAAGTGCATGTAATCTAATGTTGGGAGGGTTGGCCCTTTTCTTCCCAATTAATCTGGAATGATTAGGAGTTTGCGTGATTTCATTAGTACGTAAAGGTCTACACATATATATTTCTTCCGTTCATTTTTACTTGTCATTATTTGACTTGGCATATCCACTAACAAAATAATTATGAATATAGGTATTTTATCAAACTATCCCTATTAAATGATGTTTAATTAGATCTTGGAAATGATTTGGAAGATAAATATTTAATGTTGAGGGTAAAACATTAAAAAAATTTGTCTTTTCTTGAAATGTCAAAAGTGACAAGTAAAAGTGAACGGAGTTGAATATTTCAGAGTTTTGCATGCATGGCTTGATTTGATGTTGGCGCGTATGTATTGGAAATATATATACAAACGCAATATATATAGTAATACAGCCAGATCTTTCTATAATAGTTAATTTATGACAATATTTCACTCTAATGAACGATATATATAGTTTTCTTTGGAGCTGACTTTCATATTGTGTTATATTCCATGTTCTCTATAATAGCATTTTATCGTAGAAATGTTATATTCAGAAAAAACGATATCATTATATATAAAGGGAGACATTTACTATAAAAATATTATATTCAGACAATCGATATCATTATAAAGAAATTTGACTGTAATAATTATATCATGATAACTGATACCACTATTAAATAGTACTCTGAATTGTTTGTGTCTATCAAACTTAAAGTTGGCACTTCCATGTTACGTACATTGAAGCTAATTATTTTCATTAAGTGACTTCTATTCTACTAAGTCAAACTCATAAAATGTCCTTTTTTTTTATTTCTTGTCGTTATACTCTGTTGATGAATTTATGGAGTACCAATTCGTCTATTACATCCTGAATTTTGATAATTTTTTGTTTTTAAATGCATGCAACAATATAGTAATTGCCATTTTTGTGTAGACCAAGAAAAACTATGCGAAAGGGAAGTAACAACGAAAAGATGGAAGAAAGGTTAAAAAAAATAAAAAAAGAATTACACAGCAGAAAAAATTCACACTTCTCTTTATACTTCATTAATCACTAAGTCATATTTAATCAATCGATCGGTCAACAATTAATTTACGGATCAATCTTACACAGATTAAATCCCCTAAGCAGACTAGAAAAGTTATTTCCTCGTTCAAATGTCGCTAATACGTACCTTAATACATAAGCTTTACATAATTCAATTCTACTTGAAATGCATTTGTTTTTCAGGCTTATTTCATTAATATGCCCATTTGGATATATCTCAAATAATTGATTTGAAGTTGAAATTTTGTTTGAATATGCAATTTGGATTTCTTAAGCTATCTTTGTTCTCATATACACACACAAATCCCGCAAGTTGAGAAAACTATCAAAGTTTTCCTAATTCTTATACAATCTTACCAAATGAGCAAACTATAGTTCATAAACAAGATATCAGAATATCCTAAAGCGCCAGATTGATCAATCACATATCTCCATGTTTCTTTTATAAATAAATAATTACAATTACTTACAAACTTTCAAATTCACATAATTTTATAAAGATCCACTACTAGTCAACAATAATAGTAACTAGTTATTCTTTATAATCATTTTATATGGTACGAACAATCTCTACGTGAGCATGACTCTTTTTTGCAAAATTTATAATAATGTTTATTTATTTTTTTACAAAAAATATAAAAAAATTAAAATCACAATTTGGTTTTTTTTTCCTTAAGAGAATTTGAGATATTAATTAAATAGGTTCAAGTGAGCAAACTAAACAAAAGGGGGTGGTGGCGCAGTTGGCTAGCGCGTAGGTCTCATAGCTTCTGAGTAATCCTGAGGTCGAGAGTTCGAGCCTCTCTCACCCCATAGACTTTTTTTTTTAAAAGTCAATTTTATTACGTAACTTTTCGGAATATAAAAGAGCAAAACAATAATCTTATTTGAAGTTTAATACAAATATAATTTTTCATCAAGCATACATTCCATGGTTTCTAATTAACCTTATTTATTTTAATTTCTAGTGATGAATCATGTAAATCTAGCGCTTGCAGACAACTCCACGTCCAGACATTCCACTGCTACATTTCAAGTTGGGCAGCTCCAAATTATTCAACAAACCCTCATTTACTGCTTGAAACTTAGCTACAGAGCAATCAGCATTAAAGAGTCCTGAAGCTGAAAACTCTTTGTCACCTCCCATTACAGGCATCAAAACACCCATTTTCACTCTGCTCACGTAATTCCTTCTATAAGTTTGGCCCAAAACACCACTCACTTCATCACTTAGTGACAAAAATTTGAACCCAAGTTCAAGATGAGCAAAACAATCATCTTGTGTTATGCCATAGTTATGAACTCGCGATTCTTCCTCTGTAATTGGCACCACCTTTGCTGTCATCTTCAAAATGTTTTCAACTTCGATTATAATTTCATTGGTGTCACTTGTTCGAATAATGGAGGTCGTTGGTCCAGTTTCAGACTGCCACCTGTAGAAACATAATATATTCCATAAAAGTCTCTTTAAAAACATAAGCTAAGTGATTACGTACATAAGTTAAAGTGGATGTTTGTGCAAATAAAATAAAAATTGTACATGTTTGGGTCATTAAATAACACGTAGAAATTAAAGAGACATAATATAATTAAACATTACCTTGCGCCTTCATTGTCAGGGAGAAGGATAGTTTCACCATCAAAGTTTAGGTAAATACGATCGATGGCATCGTCCCATGTTGCTGTCTTTTGTGCTCCAACAGAGATCTTGTGAGTACCATAAAGGATACCAATGGCTTGAACCCAAGTGAAGTCTCTCTTCATGTTTTCGTTTCGTTTTCCTATGAAGTGGCCATTGATGTGGAGGTTAGAGTCTGAGACTAAGCAAAAATCCTTGTCCTTCTTGCCGTGGAAGTAGAAAGTAATACCATCCGCACCAATAAAACGTGGATCTTGACAAACTGCTCCAGGCTTGTCACAACCTACGTAGACGTTCATAAAAATTAAAACACTTGGTTGTTGGATATATACTATAAGAAAAATGACTTTTAATGACATGAAAAATGGTCCCTAAAAGTTCAAATATAGTCCTTATAGTCAATAGGGACTATAAAAATAAAGTTCTCAGAAATGTCCTTATCGAGCAATTTTTAATACTATCTGATACACAAGTTAAATTCATTAAAAAGAGAAACTTACTGCAAACAGGTTTGCAAGAGACACAATCAACTTTACAAGTACCAGGGCAAGTGCTAGGGCATGTATGTTCTTGATTGTAACATTTGCTATGTTTCTTGTCCTTGCTCTTGCACTTAACCTTCTTTGGGGATTTTGGTGGATGGGGGTGATCAGGAGTTGGAGGTGATGGTGATGGTGATGGACCATCAATGCAAATAGGCTTACAAGAACGACACTCCGTTATGCAGCCATTGGGACAGAACTTGGGACAAACATGTGGGAGATTTTTGCACTGTTTGATCTCATCATCAGAGCAATGAGAATGGCTTGGATGATCGGCTATTCCAGGGGGAGTAGCCTCTACTATTGCCACTAGCATTACCAATAAAATCCCAAATAGTGCCACAACATATGATCGAGTCATTTTCCTTATGAATATATGAGAACCTTATAGTAATAAATATGTTGTTGAAATATTTGAGTTGTGGGATTTCCATAAAGAACAACCTCCTTTTATAGGGGTTGAGTTACTAGAGGATGAGAAAAATAAGCTTATTCTTTCGTGTCATAATGTCAATGTTTTGTTTTTTTTTGGTATAATTGCATGTTTCTTGATAAGTCATCTTGTAGCACATGCTTCTTTTATCAAGTCAACTCTATTTTCTTCAATTTCTTTACTAGTTTGTCGCTATTTGTATGAATGTATGGCATCACTTGATCTAAAAGTTGCGAAACCATAATTACTTTTCACATCTCGTAAAAGAATTTTTAGATCACTTAAAAAATAGTAACTAGAATATACTGTCGATAAAACAATGTAATTAGTAACCTAGCAGATTAATTACTTGCCGTAAGAGGCTTAAATACAAATATAAAAATCATTTAAATTGTCCGTATATATAACTAATACTCATATATACATGCATGTGAACACTACATACGAAGCAACGAGAAAGAATAAATATGTATAACTTGTGAGGAACTTATAGTATTAATGAAGTGTGATGTTAGTGGGTTGGTCCTTTTCTTGTCAATTAATCTGGTACAAGTAGTTTGCGTAATTTCAATAGTACGTAAAGAACCACATATTCTTTGGGTTATTAGGGTCGGGTATGTGGGTTGAATGAATCTCATATTCTTTTTAGGTGTGGAAGTGAATCCATAAGTAAGTCCTGTGGAGCAAAGAATTTAACTAAATATATACATATTACCGATGAAAATAACTTTCAATGGATTAGTGAAGCCAATAATGACCACCCATGAAATTTTCCACTCCTGTCCAAAGCAATATAATGACCGTAACATTGTCACCTTACGATAAAAAAAACATGGATCTAAAAATGTTGTTCAAACTGTCAATCCATATAACCATAAGACATACCATCAAAACTGCAGATTATTTGCTCATGCAACGTGTTTTCAGCATAACAGCTAATAACAATTACAGCCTAAACTACTCTGAGAATATGTCCCCTTTGCAGCACTTTTTCTTATTCAACGCCATCTCCAGTGCTTCCTGCAGCAATTTACTAAGTGAAGAGTACACAACCAAGAAGGCTATAAAATTTCATGCTATGTATTATGGGACCCGTCAGATCAAATGATTCAAGTATGGTATACACAAGAAATAAATAGCGAGGAGATGCAATAACCAAGATCAGATAGAAAGTTTTTCACGCTGAACAAGACAGTATAAAAGGTAACATGTTATTTATCAAAAATGATAAGACATACAAGGCAACATGTTTAAAAGTACCTTATGGTTGAGGCAGATACGAGGAGAGTGTTACTTAATCAGTATACATCTAATAGGTGATCCCTCCGCACCAAGCAACCTTAAGGGCAGACAGTGTACAGTGTACAAGCCAGCTTCTATATCATCCAGCTTCAGCCCTTCTACAAGAATAATCTCCTGGAACATTTCAAATATCATAATGTTGGGAGGATTATTAACTGGCATTAGAACAAGTAAATGTCAAGAGTGACTAAGTATAAACATTCTATTGTCTCCTAAAAACAAAGAACAGAGATAACACTTGACTATAATTTTCTTTTTCTTTTTCTTTTTTCTCAAAAAAACGATCATCCAACTTGCTTTCACAATCTAGAAAACAAAGATCATGTCATTGGTCAACCATCAAAAGGTTGACATAAGTCCTATGTTTAAGTTCAACTAACCTCCTCTCGGCTACCAACTCTTTATGAGTTACATTACATGAAAAGGATAAACAGGAATGACATGCAACTTAAAATTTGCCACCGCCGCCTCTAGTTTTCTACATATATTTTTAAAGGGTATATATGCTCTAGTTTTTGGACGGCAGAGGCACCAATGTCTCAAAAGTATGACGGAGCGTATCTGCATACCATTTACGATAGTTCGGGGGTATATTTGTCCTTTTTCCCATTAGAAAATATTACAGTGAATCATTTTGTTATTGGCCCTTAACCGTATTTAGTTGGACCAAGGTTAAATAACACCAAAGAAGTTTCCTGGTAAATAAGAAGTTGGGAATCTGATCTAAATTTTGAAAAATATAGGAAAGCAGGAATTTTCTATCTCCATGATATGCAATCACTTTCTGTTTTTTTTTTCTTTTTTCTTTTCTTTTTTCACCTTGAAAAAGAATGAGTTGGATCAATAGTCCCATTTACTGCTAAGAGCAACTAGAATATGTAACACCTTTCTCATGTAATTATGAAATATTAACTAGAGCCAAAGTAGAAAAATTAGACAATTCAAAAAATCAGAATTCCGCGCAAAGCATAGAATCTTCATTTATACATTTGCAAGCACACAGACACCCCTCAGTCGACACCCCCAATTTTCCCGCAATGTGAATCTTATCATAGGGGGCAAATAAAAGTTCAACTTAGTCCGAATATGACGACTTACCCTGCTTTTCAGGAAAACATGATGGGCAGGAAGCAAATCATCAAATGCAGCAACCGATAAGTAATCAATTCCTGAAAAAAAATATAAAAAATGTTGGCTACGAATTTTTCTACCAATCAATAATTGATTAAGAGGAAAATCAAGAACAAGTTATCACTCATTTACACTGGTTGAGCTGCAGCAGTAAGACACAGAAGCCTCTTAGGACAAAGTCAAAATATGGGAGTTCATAATTTGAGGGCAAAAGTTGGGGGAAATGGGAAAGGATAACACCCAGGTTTATAAATTATAACTATGATGGATTATTGTCAAAGAAATTTGTCAACAGAAGGCAGTAATGGAACAGATAACTGAGGATAATAAAGTACATGAACCATGACACATACAGACTAAAGGTCGGATAAAGCAAGAAAGTAAAATCAAGTCTAAATTCCTTATTCACCAATTAAAAATCCGGACATCAGCCAGACTGAAGATAATACAAATATATACATAATGTATTTATGCATGTGTATTACTTCAATACCAGTTCAAGCACTTACATGATCTGCCTGATGTTCCACTTATTCATGAAATGAAGCATAAAGTACTGACACGAACCACGATTCATGCAGAATTATATCTTTTAACTGACAAAATATATTTACACCAAGGATAAGTTCATTCCAGTAATGAGCATGCAAGAAGTGCAAGCCACGGAAACAATTTTCACATAGTAACTGTGTCAATCAAGCAAGGTGTTACAGGAAGAAGGAAAAAGAAAAAGAGAGAGAGGACTCCTCTGACCAAAAAGGTATAACAGTACACAGTATACTGCTTATAGTTGAGCACTATAGGAAGAAAGAAAAAGAAAAAGAGAGAGAGGACCCCTCTGACCAAAGAGGTATAACAGTACACAAAGTATACTGCTTATAGTTGAGCACTACTCTAACCGACATTCAAACATTCAAGCATGCAGTAAACCATAACATCATAGATTATTAAGATATCATAGTGTTACAGCCTATCTTACCAACAAGTTTGATGTCAGTGTTGTCCACTAGCCACTGAGCTCCATCCATCATGAATCCAACATAGCTTGTGTCGAATGCTTTTTTCCACATAAGCCGCCTGAAAGTTATTTAAATTTAATCAAGACATACTGAACAATTGTAACTGTACATCCAAGTCAAAATCATTTAAAATTCTATGTGAAGTGTTGCTTCAGGGAACCTGATAGCATCTATCCTTCTTTCTATACCAACTGATTATGCATATTAATTCGTTGAAATATGAGCAACAACTACATGAACAACGAGTGCATCAAAATGAAGCTCTTAAACAGCATACACCTGCACCTGCACCCTTAGAAGGAATCCTACCCTGTTCATGTAAGCATGGGTGAGGAGAACAGAATCCACAAAGATAATAGACTTCTTGAGGAAGATCTCATTCTTCGCACTAAATGCCAAATCTTAATTGCTTATCCTTCGATTAGGTTTTCAAAAAAATTATCCAGCATGAGCATTACCACTAAAAGAACAAGAGAAAAGGTTAGAGACAGATATTTTGTACAATCCATCTACATCAGGCTAGGGTTCGTAATACATGAGTAAAGCATGCGAAACAACAATTGGGATCCCCATGGATGCTTGTTGAGGTACGTAATTAAGATGCTATTTGAAATGTGTAGCCATTCCAGTAACAACTTGACCATTCTATGCCAAAACTGAAGAAGATACAATTAGATATCCACAATGAACAGATAGATAATGTGCTGTAAGTTTTATTATGTTTTTTCGCAATTCACCAATATACTTTTTGAGATTTTGGAAGAGTAATCCAAGATCTACATTTTGTAGAAGCACATTCTCCAGAGTCAGAGGGTAATTTTTTTGCTACATTCTAGTTTGTTTTCAACTTCCACTTCCAACTTTCAGGATTTAGTCCACAGTACAAACAAAGCTTTCACTACCAAGACGCAGAAATTGATCACACCCCACACAAGTTCAACTCTTATATTCGCTTACAATTATGACTTGAGCAAGAAGTAAAAGCGCGAACTTCACTTAACATTTGACAACCCTCTTCCGTACAGCACCACAAAGAAAAAAACAGAAACAAACATAAAGATGCAAAAAGTCACCAAAATCCTAAATTTCCTTCAGAATATACTAAATCAGATGCAAGGATAAAAAAATTATTAGATTCTGTTGTTCATCTTTATAATTATAAACAGCCTGACCTGAGAGAAAATGCTTGAAGGGATATTGATTAAAGAATGTGTAGATGCAGCATTTATCCAAGAGGTTAGTCTTCAGCAACCCTCTAAAAGGGTATGTCAAGTTCAGGCATAATGGTGCAGGGGTGCAATTGCAAAAAAAATTAAGGGTCCAGGTGTTTTCTGATAATTGAAGTTGGATCCCTTAATGTAAGTTTGCTGGTCACCTATCGAGCTACATTGCTTATGGTGCTATCGGAATATGTTGCATTCAAATGAAATTTTATATAATACCACAAACCAGATACCTTGAGGATTTGGAAGAATCTGTAAATTCTGGATATACTGCAATATTATTAACGATGAGAAGAGACAAACAAAAACACAAACCATAACAGTGACGCATAAGAAAACTTCCAACAATTTCACTACAATATACAGCAACAAACATGTCGAAAAAGAAAGGAGAAGCTATATATAACATAGAGAAATCTTGAGCTGAACTTCGATCAACAACAAAATGCAACCTAAGCACAGTTTTAAGATACTGCTATAAATTACCTGTCAGTGTTTAGTGTCCTGAAAAGTACTCGTTTGACTCCCTTGGGAATATGTAAGGATTGCATAACATCCGCTGTGTCAAAGAAAATAAAAGTATGATCATATATTGCCAATAAGCTGATGTAAACAACTCGTGTCTGCTACTCAAATCTCAGATAGTATTTCTTCCTCTAGTATTGCACATATCATATTGTATGCAAGGTAAAGACAGGAAAACTCTTGAGCTCAACAATTTCAAGTCAACTGATATGCTGGCAAATTGAGAACTATGTAAGACAATAAGCTAGAACAACTGATTCAAAAATAGGAGAGTTTATCATACTAGAGACATTCAGCATGAGACGGGAGGGGGAGATTTACCAGTTAAGTTCTTGTCTCTTGGAACATCAACTAGCAATGCAGGACCTGTTAAAGCAATTGAAGGACATCATCATTAATGATGAAAATGTGTAATACTGCCAGTAAAAAGATAAAAACACTAATGCACACTGCTAAAAATTAAGGGAGAAAAATTGGCAGTATGTTAAAGTGAAGTATCTTTCTTTTTTTGATAACCGAGAAATCTTTATGTGACCCGCCCTTTGGATGTTAAAGTGAAGTATCTTAAACAGACCATAACATCTGTGTAGCTATAAATGCTTCACATTAAGGACAAAATGAGAAGTTATAGTTGGATGTTTCCAAATATAGAAATGTGTCATTACTTTTGGTATGGAAAAATAAGGAAATTAAATAGTATCACATAAACTAGACCAGAAGAAGTCGACTAAAAATAGATCTCAAAAGAATTGATTCAAAAAAATTCTAATTCTTAGACCAGTCTCAACTGTTTCCAGTTTTAAGACCTAATCTCAAGTCTACAATATCCCATCAATTTGAAAGAGCAAGTAAAATTCAAGGTTTCAAACTGACAGTGTAGAGTTAATCAGATCCATGACTCATGAGTAAAACTGACAGTGTAGAGTTAATCAGATCCATGACTCATGAGTAAAACTGACAGTGTAGAGTTAATCAGATCAATGACTCATGAGTAGTTAATCATAACACATGCGTGATCATTTTTCTAAAGCACAAGAGTTATCGAAGGTAGAATTTCCTGTGGTTAATACCATTGAGAACTCTAAGGTCAAGGGAATCAACATCAAACCCTGCATCATAGTACTCCTCATACATATGTCCTGGTGCATCAACATGAGTGCCAGCATGCACGCCTAATCTCAATTCCGAAAAGTTGTAATCAGAGCCATTCTTCATGCTCGACAAAAGAGTGAGAAACTGTCCAATTCCTTCATCAGAATCCCCCATAGGAGTATTAGGATTGAACTGGTGTGTGATATCAAATATTTGTCCATCTTCATACACCTCTCTCCTCAAAGGTCTCAAATCATCACTAGCTCCAACACAAGCGCCCGGTTCATCACCATATCCAGTTGGGTATGCATCATTAGGTGATGAAAAAGCAAGTGATATTGTACTTACAAACAGCAACTCAGTTAATACTAGCAACTTACACAAAGCCCTCATCTTACTTTCTAAAAAAGGCATGAACTCTAGCAATGGAAACTAGAAAGCTCAACGTTATGGCTTCACAATATGGTCAAGTAAATGAAATTTTGGTAGGTATACATTTACTCTTCAAAAAGATGCTTTCTTTTTTCAAAGTTTTGGATAATATTCAATACTTTTGATGCCCCAAAAGATACCTGACAATTTGGTCCTTAAAAGTATTAAATATTTACAAGGCATCAATCTCCAGATGGAGGTCACAACAAAACAAAGTTTTCAAACTTTGCGGCCCTAGCAGAGGCGAAGAATAACATGTGGAATGTCGCTTTCTAATTTATTTCATCAAACGCGTGAACTTACATGAAGGAGACAGCATAACAGGTGTCATACGACTAGTACAAGTTAGTGTGCTAAAATTTAACTAATTTGCGAAGCATTGGAGACAAAAAGAGATGGAGATTGATGGATACCATTGAGAACTTCTAGGTCGAGAGTGTCGACATCAAAGCCAGCATCGAAGTAGTGATCATAGACATGGCCAGGAGCATCAATATGCGTGCCGGTGTGGGTCGGAAGTTTCATCTCGGAGTTATTAGCATGAGAGCCATTCTTCATGCTTTTAGGTAGCCACAGGAATTGGCCAAGCCCGTCTTCTAAGCCCCAGGACGGCATATCAGGGGTCAATCGATGAGTAATGTCGAAAATCCTTCCGTTGCCGTAAACTTCACGCCGGACAGGAATTAGGTCACCGGAGGCAGTAGAATGACAGGAGGTAGTCGTTTCAATACCATACGGCGACGGATAAGCGGAATCGGCGACTGAAACAATCGGATTGAGAGTTACTTGTGAAAGAGTGATTAGTAGAAGTAGGAATACAGGGATTTTCATCTCGCCGGAGTATGAATGAACAGTCACCAGGAAGAAGACACTGTGAGCAAAATGTATTTCTCGGCGCACACAAGTTTTTCAGTGGAAAGTAAACACTGTGATTAGATATTTCGGATAAGTTCTCTTTGCGTGATCCAATTGAAAACTTTCACCGAGAATTAAGATTTAATTGAATTTTAATGGAATAACGCCTAATCATCAATGAAAAATAACACTGTTAGCCGGTAAAATGTTCTATATAATTTATCTTAATAAATTATCTAATCTTCATAAATTATCTAAATCATGATAAATAAAGTAATAATTATTATTATAATAAGAAGTAAATAAATACAGGGAACACGTCTTTCCATATAGTCTGAAACAACCGAGTCAAATTCAATTCTCTATTTTACTATTCTCGAAAAAGAATTCTTTTTCTATCTTTAGTATTATATTATTACTAATAAAATTATTCACGCTTCGCGCAAAAATTTAATATCACGAATTTTATGAAATAATACTTAAAATTTATCAGTCACTAAACTAAAACATTATATTATTTTTTACATACAAAATTACTTAGTAACGAGCATTAATAATGTAAAGGTAAATGAAAATTCTAACATCTTATCATTTATCCTTAAAAACATAAGCATAAAGTTATGACTATAAAAAAATAAATCAAGATATGTAACATAAACAATGATGTCAGTGAGCAAGTCAACAGGAGCAAAGTACACGAATATCTAATTGTGCAAAAGAAGAAGAAAAAAAAAAGAATAAGAAGTTTAAAATTTTTGTTGTTTTAAAATGAGAGGAAATCCCTCTATTTATAGACAACAAAGGGTAGTGTGAACAAATGTTTGTTGTGCCTTATCGAAAAGGTCACAACTATTTGGAAAAGTCGCAGCTTTTCATAAAAGTCGCAGCTTTTCATAAAAGTCACAACTTTTCATAAAACTTACAATTTTTCATAAAAGTCATAACTTTTCATAAAATAGAAGGTTAGTTTTGGAAATAAATTAATTTAAAAGGGAATTCTGATTTGTGATGGCGTCACGTAGGCGGGCCTAGGGTTCTCTTTTATATATATATACTAGATACGGGACCCCGTGCCAGCACGGGGCCCAATATATTTTTTAATTTATGTGGTACATATGAAATTTGAAGTCAATTAATTTTTTATTATGTTTTTATATATTTTAAGTTGCTAATTATTTTTATCTATAGTATGTTTTACATAAATATATTATAAATCACAATAATTAACAAGTTAATATAAAAAAAAATCTAAAAAATTGATTGGCTTTTGAAATTTCATTTGTATCACATAAATCAGGATAAAGCAAGTAATATATATATGAAAATTACATAAAACGTACTATAACTCACAATAATTAGCAACTTAAAATATCTA
>JAJOOS010018025.1:0-10089 GCA_029582725.1 Solanum chiquidenum | reverse complement strand
CTATGTTTTTCACCAAATTCATTGAAAAATTAAACAAGGATTGTGTACATGTAGTGTGAAAACATGACATGATTGGACAAAAGAGAAAGTTTGGAATACTTCTTACATGTTGATCTTAGTTGGGTTAGGTTTTCACCTTTTTATACAGTTATGAAGAAGATTCTAATTACTTTTAATAATTATAATACACCTTTACTTGTAGAGAGTTGCAAAGAATATCATGTTTTTTTTTAGGACTTTAATTTTCTTTTCACTATTTCATATATATCAGTCAATGATGGCTTATAGCTGCATGAGACTTTGAAGATATTTGACTTGACTTTTCTTTTTTCTTTGTACGTTCGATCAAAAGTATGAAATTAATTAATTTGTATTCGTGTTATTTTAAGATTCTCAAAAACTTTATACGTATTAGAAATTTCTTCATTTTCAAAGCTCAAATCTAAAACTTAATCTGGTTAAGATTGAAAAGACGTCATCAATAACTCATCATACTCATTGGTGAAAAATTTGGCTTTACTTATTACTTTACCTTTAGACACTCATCATTGAAGGTGTGGTTGGTCCAAAGGAAAATTTTCATTTTTCATATTTAGTTGATCAAACAAAATTAAAAATATTTTTTATGAGAAAAAAAAGTTTCATGAGTAACATTTCATGTTAAACGTCTCCTCACCATACCTCACCACAAATCACTCCCCACCCCTCGCCAAACTGCTGATCCCTCATCCCTTCTCGCTCCCCCCCCCCCCTCCCACTCATATTGTTTGTCATCGCTTGGGGCCCCAATTTTTTTTTAAAAAATACTTATATATATTATTAAAAAATATTATATGTACTTTAATTATTTTTAAAAAAAAAAACATGTAAGAAGTATAAAAAAAATAAAAAATGACCGTTAGTTTTCTCACTTTTTTAAGGGAATAAAACAGTTTTTGGGAATAATTTCCTTAAGTGGGAAATTGTGTTTTCTTATTTATCTCCTAAAAGTTTGATCCTATATTATTATTTACCTTATACTCATATTTTTTATTCTCTATTTTATTATTTTTATTCTCAATATTGAACTCTCTCCTACAATTTTTTTTGTTTTATTGTTGCTTACAAGTTACAAAAGAACAAAATTTGCTTTTGGATGTCTTCTTCAAAATCTCAAGATGTGCAACAAGCAATCATTATATTGAAGGAACACTACGCTATTTCGATATTGTTTTAGCAACTTATCAAATTCATGAGTCATGTTTTATTATTCTAACTTTAGTTTATAGTTTTTCTTGAAAATATGTTATTGTTGATATATATATATATATATATATATATATATATATGTGTGTGTATTCTTGTTTCAGTTATTATTAAAATTATTCAATTTAAATATGTCAACTAGAAAATATGATTTCGGTTTGACAAAAAGAGAGAAAAAGAGAAAACTTGAAGAATTAAATAAATTCCAAAAAGGAGCCCTTGATAGATTTTTAACAAATAATAAAAATTCTGAATAAAAAAGTATTGTTTATAGAATAATGTTAACAATTCATGTAACAGTTGCCTCAGCCGAAAGAAGTTTTTCAAAATTAAAATTGATAAAATCTTATCTAAGATCAACAATGTCTCAAGAGAGATGGAATGTATTAACTATATTATCAATTGAAAAGGAATTACTAAAACAAAACAATTATAAAACTGTAATTAATAACTATGCATCTAAAAAGGCTAGAAAAGTAGATTTTAAATAAAAGTATGTATGATGATTTAAAAAAAAAAAAATTAAAAAAATATTAGGGCCCCTCTTTAAGATTTGATTTTAGGCCCCCAATCTTGTTGAGTCGGCACTCAACCCTGAGGTTATATATAATATTTTTGGGATAATATTTTCTGATTACTTACAAAAAATGCGGGGAAAAATAAGTAAGAAACTTCACACACACCAAACACACCCTAAAACCTATAGCTAACTCCTTTTGTGAACTTTTTACTACAATGGTGGGGTATGTTGTGTCACATTTGCATGAAAATCTAATACTAGCTAGACTATCATGTGTCTTTGCTCTACACGTTAATTAATCTTGTCTTATCACCTATACCTCTATAAGGTTTTCAATTAAACTTTCAGTTAGTCAAAGATGATAATTAATTAATCTTGTAGGGATGAGTAGTGGGGTCAAACCTTAGACTTTAATTTGTCAAGGATTTTGAAAAATCATATCATATAAATTAATTAGTAAGTGACGAATTCAAGATTTAAGTATTAAATTTTGAATACAAAATTTAGCATGATTGTGAATGAAGAAAAATCAGGGTATGATATATAGATAGATGAGAAAGGTATTTGATTTTAAAATAAAATAAGTGTATTCGAAATTAAAGTGACATTATAAAGGGGTGTCTAGTATAACTAATTCTTAGTATTGAAAAAGAACATTGATTCCCATGTAAACTTTGGAATTTTATTGGTCAAATCAGGCTAACCCATCATTTTGATGGGCTTTAAAACAGCCAACCCAATTCATCATGAGAACTGACAAATAATATTGACGTGCTTTCTAGAAACAAAATATAATATTGATTTAAGTAAAATTGAATATCCTCAACATGAAGATTCAACTCCATTTATAGAGATAAATTCTCTAGATTTAATAGCCAGAAATTATTCCATCTTAACTCTCAATGAATAACAAATTAAATGACATTTAAGAGTAAAAAGAGAATCGTCGTACACTCAGTCTTCGTAACGGGTGGTGTCATTTGATGACCCCTCCTTCGGGTTTTGTTCCTCTAAGATGGACATATCCTACCTTCGGTGTATAACTATTGTTTCTCTGACCTTTCATGTGGCTACACCTAACTAGGGATGACAATGGGGCGGTGCGGAGCGGGATTGAAGCAGGTTGAGCTTAATCCGTATAATTTTCAATTCATCCTGCCATGTCTCACATAACAATTTTTTTTATTTTCAACCCACCCCGCATAGACCTGTCCCACATAAATTTTTAAAATATTTTCTTTTTCTAGTTAAGTTTGATACTAAAAATAAAATTCATAAAAATAAATTTACTTTTTCATTAAGTTGTATTAATTTAGTAGGATAGTGACTTAAAATTTTATTTTCTAAAGGTCAATTGAAAACATGTAAGAAATTGTATTATTTTTTATTAAACCATTTTCATTTACTATCTTGAATATTTGAGTAGCTTTAAAAAAATTATCTTAATAAATAATGTTCTATCACTCTTATAACATGTAAAAAGTTAAAATTAAGTTTGAACCCACATAAAATCACATATACCCACAACCCGCCCCTCCCCGCATTAATTTTAAAAATATCCACGTCAATCTACCCCACACAATATTAAACCCGCCCCACCCCGCCCACGCATCCGCCCTGCCCCATTGCCAGCCCTACACCTAACTTGTCCACCTCTTTTGTCTACTTTTCACTATACACTTTTGAATATAAGATCATGTGGAATGTGCTCATTTCGAGCCAACTCAATAAATATTGCTCCCATTTTTATATTACCTATCAAAACCACTAAAGAAACAGGCAAGATATGAGTATGACACCTATTACAAGGATATATGTAATTTCAACTTTGATTCAAGATAATATTAGCAATTCCATCATTAACTTTCATATCAATAATTTGATCTCATGTCAAAATGAGTTAATACATACTAAGGAAGAAGAGGAAGAGGAAGAGGAGGAGGAGACTGAACTCTATATCAATCATTTTGAGAATTAAATCTCTTACTTGACTCAAATCCCTTCTTTGAGTTTCCTTCCAAAATTGATTGTTTCTTCGAGGGTTGGAAGCTTCAAACAAGAAGCTAAGCTATTCATTTTCATTGGTTTGACTTCACTTTATTTAAAATTAAAGATAGGGGTCGGGTAGGCAGTGAAGGCTCATTTAGTAGACCGTGAACGAGGTTCAATTTAGCTCAAATATTTTTATTTTTCTACCATTTTTCCTTCTTTGCCTTAGATATTTATCTGACGTTTATCTTCCTCACCAGAGACTCGCCCCAAAGTACCATCACCTTCATCAATGATTTGTGCCATCATTGCACACCTCAAAACTATTGCATCTAAATTATTTGTGGCTTGATATCCTTTAAAGTCATTGAGCAACTTGTTGATAGCTCTCCACATCCCATGACGAACCTCCAACTTTGCTATGCCTTTTGGGATTCTCATATTGATCTACATAGCAGATATATATTAGCATATAACAAAAGAGCACGATCCTCGTGATCTTTGCACGAAACTCTCGTGCAGAGTGTCATTTGTCATTTCAACAGTTACACTTTGCCATTTTCATCAGCATTTCGTCCAGATGCATTCATGCTTCAGTCTCACTATCCTATAAATATCGTTCAGATGTTAGATATGTTGGACTAAGCAACATTCATTACTCCAAGCAAAAAAATTATTTTTCTAATTATTATTTTTTTTAGCAAGAATACTTTTCTTACTAGTATATCTCATAAAGTAATAAAGTGATTCCAATGCCTTCCCTCTATCCTTGAACATCTGTAGTCTAACCTTTCTCTTTTTCACCAGAGACTCACCCCAAAGAATCAATGGCTTCGTCAGATGAAACTTTTATTTTTATATTTGCTATCACTTTTTCTTTACTAGGTATAAAATTTAATGAAATCTTGCATTTTGTTTATTAAATGGCCCCAACAAGGTACCTCAACAGTTGTACATCCTTAACATGTAATTTGTCATGGGGTTTACAAGTTGCACAAAGACTTTAGAAGATATTAGACCGTAAAGTATTCAGACAAAATTATTTTGAGGTGTGTAATGATGGCATGAATCACTTCAAAACTATCATCTGATGAAGGTGCTAGTACTTTATGGAGCGACTATCTAGTGAAGAAGAGAAACATGAAACTATCGATAACTAGGGTTAGATAGGAGGTGATGGCATCAATTGGAGATGTTTGGTTCATTTTTTCAAACTTCGATTTTATTTTTGATTCTTCGTTAATGTAAACCGAATTCAATTCGGTTTTTTTTTTTCTAATTTGTTTTATTTGTATGAGCCTGATTAATGGACTATTTTTCTTCTTGTAAAATGGGCTACTATTTAACTATCACCACTTACTTATCAAAACACACCTCAACTATTCATTATTTGAATTTTATACCTAAATTAATTGTTAACCATTCCCTATGCCACCGCCCAAAGCATCTCCTACTTCTAGCAACTCAACAAGCAATGCATACTATTGGAAAAATGGTATGGGCTTGGACTTGGGTTGTAAGTGGATGTGAATTTTTTGGGGTAACTTAACTTTTTGAACTTATGTTATAAAATTTTGGTTAAATCAAAACATTGATATTCTAAAATCAAGAACCAATTTAATGTACTCAATTCATGAGAATATACAAATTCTTCTATTGCTTTAACCCCTATTTCTAAAACTTTCAATCTCAATTCTATAATCATGGAATATACAAATCAAATCTATAAACTATACAAATGATTTGGAAAGATAAGGACCGTGGCAGCGTGTTTTATAAATATTTTTTTTACAAACACTTCAAAATGTCTTCTATAGATAAATTCATGAAAATCACAATAACAAAACGAGTCTTTTACATTAGTATTTTCCTGGCTTGTCTCTCTATTTATTTTTAAAAAAAATCGTCAAAATACTACTTATATATCTTTAGGACATACAAACATTGTTGTAAAAATTGATTTTTCCAAAGATCACCGATCTTCGGGAAAAAAAAACACTTACTCAAATTAATTGAATATCTCAGTTTGGTAACCCTTGAATTTTCATATTTATTCCCTAAAATACAAATCAAATACAAATACAAATACAAATACAAAAAAAAAAAAAACACTTAGTCAAATTAATTGGATAACCCTTGAATTTTCAACTCCATTTTGACTCTTCAACAATCAAAAGAATATAAAGATTCAATTCACTTATTTGATGGCAAATGGAATAGTTAAAGTTTAAGATGTAAATTGAGAAGATTCTCCATGTGGCAGTGCGGAAGAGGATCATTTATTGATATTAGGGGTGTCAAAAGTGATCCCAAATATAGGTAATCCCCCCAGAAGTTTAAGGGTTGGGCTCAAGATAATTTGAATTGAGTTCAATCTCAACGCATTCAATCCTTAATTCTACCCAATTTTTATTTTAATTCAACCCGTCCATTTGACACCCCTAATTTATATGCATGTCTGAATAGGAGTATGAAGAAGTTAACCAAATTCATAGAGCAAGGGGCTAAGTGTAACGGGTGGTGTCATGCGATGACTATCTTTGGGTGTGGGAACTTTGGTCCGATTTTGTTCTTTTGAGATGGATCATATCTCCTACCTCCGGTGTATAACTATTGTTTGCTTTTTGAATATAAGATCATGTTGAATGTGGTTACTTCAAGCCAACTCAATTGATATTGCCCCAATTTTTATATTGCATATTAAAATTACTAAAGGTCATAATTGGAAATTTTCATCATGGTACAATTTCGAAGAAATAGTTAATATATAAGTAAGACACTATTAACAATTTCAATATTAATTTTCATATCAACAATTTGATCTCATATAAAAATGAGCTAATACATACTGAGAAAGAAAGAAAGAAAAGTTGAATTTTTTTCTCTTTTCTATATTTGTTTCTTTCTTTTGTTTTTTGCTGAGTTTTCATCTGCTTCTAATGTGGAAAAAGAAAGAGGAAGAAAAGACTTATGAACTCTATATCAGTCATCCTGAGAATTGAATTCCTCATTTGACTCAAATCCTACACTTAAAGGGTTGGAATGTTATTAATTGGTTCATCGAGTTTTAAGTGACAAATCCAATTCAGGTTTACATGCATATTTTTCCTTTTTCGTCATTTCTCCTATAACGAAACTACTAGCACCTTGATATAATCTCACGTATAACAATTCCTCACCAGAGACTCGCCCCAAAGTACTAGCACCTTCGTCAGTGATTTGTGTCATCACTGCACACCTCGAAACTACTAGCACCTTGATATCCCTTTTCACCAGAGACTCGCCCCAAAGAATCAGGGGCCTTATCTGATGAATTTTTTTGTTTTTAGATGTGCTTTCAATTTTCCTTTACTTGATATAAAATTTAATGAGATCTTACATTTTATTAATCAAATGGTCCCAATAGGCAAAGAATTCAGACATAGCAATTCAAGGGGTACAATGCTGGCATGAATCACTTCAAAAATATCATCTGATGAAGGTGTTGGTACTTTGGAGCGACTCTCCAAGGTTAGAGAGGAGGTGATGGCATACACTGGAGATAGGTGGTTAATCTTGGGTTGACAGTTTATTTTTTTCGAACTTCGATTCAATTTTTTGTTTTTTCGTTCATGTATTCGAATAACGAAACAAATTAGATATTTTCTCTATTTTATATTTAGTATTTATTTATTTATTTATTTTTTAGTATACTATGTATTTAAAAATGAAAAAAGTAGTACTATAAATTACAATATTTAGTATTTCTTCTTTTGTTTTCTTTTTTACTATATTATATTTAAAATTTATGAAAAAATAGTACTATACTTTTCAATAATTAACAACTTAAAATATTTAAAAATATATATTGTAAATTGATTAACTTTCAAAAATTCATTTGTACCACATAAATTGGGACAGAGGGGGTAACATATATTACTCTAAGGTAACATAGATTATTTAAAAATTATATTAACTAAGAATACCATAAATCACAATAATTAACAACTTAAATTATTTTTAAAATATATTAAAAATTAATTAACTCGGAAAATTTCATATGTGCTAAATAAATAACAATAATTATTAACTTTATTTAAACAAATATATTAAAAAATTGATTAACTCACAAAATATCACATGTGCAAAACATATATTATTTGAAAAGTACGCTAAAAATATTATAAAAATAACTAACAACAAAAACTATTTAATAATTTAATTGACTCTCCTAATTCTAATTGTGTTACATAAATTAAAATAAATAAAATAATAATTATATATTAGGCCCGAGCTTGCCCGAGTTTTTATATCCAGTTAATTTTATAGATGTTTTCTTTAATCTAAACTTTGTTGCACAACATTTGATATATAGAAATACAAGCTTGCCTTGATTTGTACTTTAACCTTAGCTTAGTCATTGGATCTATGTCTTATGCATCGGTCACGTCGGTTTGATCTTATGCATTATTGGTCCGATTTATTATTTTTTTCTTTTTAATTAAATACGTTATATCAATAACCAAATCAATAAGATATTTTTTATCAATTTTTTATTTATCGATTTCTGTCCTTAACGGTTCAATTTCGGTTTAACCAATAAGAAAATGCTTATAAAACAAATATTTGACTTCGCCAATAATTTGACGTGACAATATAATGATGTAACTTTATAGAACACGCATAAAATAAAATAATAATAAATAACATGAAAAGAACTATGCAGGTGCAACATAGAGAATTTAAGAGGAATAGGGTTCTTGCTTTAAGTTTTGACATTTTGTATAATGTGAAGTTGTGAACTGAAAGTCATTGTGAAGTCATATAAATTGAAGACTATAGGGCAAAGGCAGTAATCAATAAGGTACTGAGATTAATATTTAATATTTATATGGGGTAAAGTAATAAATTACTATCGTGGATATCGATTTTTCGTATAACCTAATATCAAAAAACCAAAACCAAATCGATAATTCGATAATTTTTTTAATAAAAGATGTTAATCCAATAGCCCAATATCAATCACCAATAGCATTTTTTTGGTTCGAATTTTGCACACCCCTAATCACTATAATCTAGATGTGCAAACTTATCAACAAATCCTACTAATTAGATATAAAATTTTACTTAATTTTAAAGCACTAAAATACAATTTGAGAGAGTTCTCTCATTTTTGTTTGCTTAAAAAATAAGAGAGTACAAAAGGCAGAGAAATTCAAAAGCCTTTGATATCTAATAACATAAAAAATTTATATTACTTATCAGTGCTACTAAAGGTCGTAATTGAAAACTTCCATCGTGGTACAATTTCGAAGAAATAGGTAAGATATAAGTAAAACACATATTACAAGGAGTATATGCAACTCCAACTTTGATTCAAGTCAACGTTAGCAATTTCAATGTTAACTTTTATATCAAATATTTGATCTCATGTCAAAATGAGTTAATACATACTAAGAAAACAAGAAGGAAAAAGATAAATCTTTTTCTCTTTTCTATAGTTTTTTCATATTTTTTTTTGTTGAGTTTGCTTCTACTTCTAATGTGGAAAAAAGAAGAGCCTCAAAAATATTGAATCCCTTACTGACTCGAATTCCTACCAAAATCAATTGTTTCTTCCTGGGTTGGAATCTTATTAATTGGATTATCTTCAATTGGAGTTTTAAGGAACAAATTCAATTTAGGCTTACATATTTTCCCTTTTCATTATTTCTCCTACGTAGCCTTGAACATTATCGTATGTTTATCTTCCTCACCAGAGACTCGCCAAAAAGTACCAGCACATTCATCAGTAATTTGTGTCATCATTGCACACCTTAGAACTGCTACATTTAAATGTATTTTGGTCTTTTCCTTATCCAATCAGATTTAAGAGAAATTTGGTAATACTTAGGGGTCTAAACTGATTTGGTTCAGTTTTGCAAATCCTAGATTACGCTAGGGTTTTGAGAAAAGTTCAAGAAGAGGAGAAAAGAGAAAAGTCAAGGCGTTATTCAAGGTTTCTTGCAAGTTCGAAGGGTATTTCGCCAAGGATTCGATCCTAAGAGGTATGTGAGTTCTCATAGTATTGGGTTCATTCACCCACACGCCAATCATGTTATTTTCAGCGAAGTTTTGTTCTTGAAGTTGAAGAATTCGAGTTCTTCATTATAGTTTCTTGAAAGTATTATTTTCCGTTCTTGAATTAGGATGGGTTGATGATTTCTTGAGATAATTTTGAGTATATTGAGGGTAGTTTCCAGTATATTCTTGTGTACTTTGGTTGGGTATTCGAATCTAAGTGATTGAGAATTCGATTCTAGGCGAGTTAGGGTCGAAAACGAGTAAGAAAATTCATCGGAAAATCTGGGTTGGGG
>JAJOOS010018023.1:0-11490 GCA_029582725.1 Solanum chiquidenum | reverse complement strand
GCCATTGATCGACAGGATTTATTTATTGCTGGAAGCGACACATCGGCCCTAACAATAGAATGGGCAATGGCAGAACTTCTTCGAAAACCTGAAGAACTCAACAAAGTACGACAAGAAATAATCCAACAAATAGGAACAGAAAGGGCAGTTAAAGAATCAGACACGGACAAACTCACATACCTTCAAGCAGTTGTAAAAGAAACAATGAGGCTTCATCCAGCAGCTCCATTACTCTTACCTCACAAAGCCCAACACGATGTACAAGTGTTGGGCTTTACCGTGCCTAAGGACAGTCAAGTTTTAGTGAACGCTTGGGCCATTGGAAGAGATCCCAAGACATGGGAAAGGCCACTAGAGTTTATGCCTCTAAGATTCATGGAATCTAGTGTGGATTATAAAGGTAGAGATTTTGAGTTTATACCGTTTGGTGCGGGAAGGAGAATATGTCCAGGAATGCCGCTGGCTATAAGAATGGTGAATTTGATATTGGCTTCTATTATTCAACCATTTAATTGGAAGTTAGCAGATGGGATAACACCGGAGAAATTGGACATGGAGGAACAGTTTGGAGTTACTTTAAGGAAGGCTATTCCTCTTGTTGCAATACCTAGTAGTAGGGAATAAAATAAGGTAAAGTCTTTGTTTATCTTAAATCGGATATTCTAGGTGTTGCTGAATGGTGACTAATACCTCACTTTGTGGTTGGGCAAATAGAATCCCGTTATTATAAAGTTGATCTCAGGTTTAAATTTTTAGAGTTAAAAAGAATGGCTATATATATGAAAAAAAATTCTTAAAACATTTTTACATAGCGGGAAGTAGTAGTCAAAACCTCAAAATAGATACATGTCCTAATTTATGTAATATATTTCATTTTTTGAGAGTCTAACAACTTAAGTTTGATCGAAAATTTGCTCATAGAATCTTTAAAAAATTTAAAATGAAATTTATATATTTGTAAACTATGTAAAAAGTTCTATAAGTCAAAATAATTGACAAATCAAAATATTGAAAGGATATATAAAAAATTTATGATAAAAAATAAATTTGTTTGAATATCGAAATTTGAAATGTATCATATAAAGTAAACACAAAGAATATCAGATATTAGGTCGAAAACCAAAGAAGACAACTTTTTTTCAAAAAAAAAGTTTTTCCCCTAAGCTTTCGAATTCTTTGACATGATTAATTCAAATTTTTATTGCTGAAATTTATTTAATGACATGACTAATTAAAATTTGCATCGCTTTAAAGTTTATTTAATGAGAAACCATACACTCCCTTCCAAAATAAATTTCATTCTTTAATTTTATATATTTCACTTATAATTCTGGATCTAAATTTGATATTCATAAGTCAAAAGATATCAAATTTACTGGGCTTAAGTCATTGAGTACTTTTTAAAATTTTCCGCATAATTTATTTATACAATTAAACTAAGATTTATACCTATTAAATACCTAAATTATTCAAAACATATAACTATTAAACACAAAATACTGATATGACAAAAATTGTATTTTCTACTTTCCTTCAAGCGTTTGAAAAGATTCAAAATAGTGTCTTTTAAAACTTTTTTTTTACATTTTTTTTTCTTTTATTGACACGTGGCACTATAATTAACTTAAAAGCCATTTTTCTTCTTTCATTTACACTTTTTTCAAAAGAGAAAAGCACCCTACCCCCAACTAGTCAATCTCCTTCATAATTTAGTTTGCAATACTTTCTCCATTTTAGCTCCAACATCGTTTTTCTTTCTTTTTTATATATAAAAAAGGAATATTATTTCTTCCAAATCTGAAGATAAATGAAAATCAACTATGAAGAAATCATACGATTCAAATTTGAAAAAAAGACTTTATTTCGTATGATTTATTTCAAATCTCATAAAAATAATGGAACAAATATGAAGAAGAAGAAGAAGAAAGAAGATAAATAATTTTTACATATAAAAAAAGTTAGCCGATATTTGTTTATCACAATTTTCGAACAATTTTTTTTACTCAATTTCAAATATAAACCCATTAAATTTATCAAAAATGATATTCAAAAATTTGAAAGAATTAATTTTTGAGCTATCAATTTCTTTTTTCATCGATATAGAAATAAATAATCGGAGGTAAAATTTTCTTTCTTCTTCACTCTAAGTATGAAAATATATGTTTTTTTTAAAAGTCAATCTTTAAGTTATTTGAAAAGAAATTAGGTTTTGTGATTTGAGAAAGAATATGTTTTGGGAAGAAGATGAGATGAAAGGGGGTTGGGTAGAATAGGTTGACATTTTCTTTTTCTTTTTTTTTTCTTTCTTTTTTAATAAAAAACTTAGATATAAAATGTGTTTGAGATAATTTTAAACAAATATTTTTTATATGTAATTTTAAGGGCCTAGTGCCATATGTTATTTTTTAATTATCCATTTTTGTTATGTCAGCGCAGTGTATCGCACACTCTTTATATTTTTTGATGATTATCAAAAAATGTCTAATAGGAACAATTTTTTAATAGATAAAAATATTAAATAAGTATTAATCTTAATTAATGTGTCTAAGTGAATTATACCGATAATTTTAAAGAACCGATGACTTAAGCCAATTTAATTTACTGTATTTAAACCATACAAATCCAACAAGCTAAGTCTTTATTAAACCATACAAAACAAGTCCAACAAGCTAAGTCTTTATTAAACCATACAAAACAAATCCAACAAGTCTTGAAATATGTGAGAGATTAGTGACATTATCTAACATTTCAAAAGAATCTTTAATTTGTGGGTAAATTGGAGCTGGTTGCGTAGAAAAGTTGTCGACACATGGCAGATGAGCCACACGTGTTATATTAACTCACTTGCAACATGAGGAAAATTTGTTGAGTGATCATTTTATCACACACCTATAACTAGCCTAATTATAATTTATAATACTCCTAAAAGATACAAGGCAGAAAAAAACATACACGAAGTGGTATGTAGCACTGCATAGTCCATCTATTTTTTCGGCTGGATTAGATTTCTTTTTTCCGAGATAGGCTCCTAAAAAAGCAAGTTTATCCCAAAAAATTTAAAACACTGTCTAATAATAGTTATTCATAAAATTATTTTAAAATATTTAACAAATAACATTTTATGAAATTAATGATTAATTTATACTTAATTTTTAATTTATTCTTATCATTAAATATTATCATTTTAATTATATTTTTAAAGACATAATATTCAAAGAATGATAGATAGTAAAATAACACTTCTATTTTTAATTTTTTAAGAATCGTGTAAAGTTGGATAAATATTATCGGAAAAAGGGAGTATATATAAGCAAGCTCTACACACAAGTCCTATTTTTGTAATCTATTAACTTAGACTGGACAAGAATTGAAGAGAAAATAATGGAACTTCCCATCCTTGTCTTCTTCATCTCACTAATTTTCTTCTGGTTCTTCATCAAACCATATTTCTATTCCAAATCTACCAAAAAGCTACCACCGGGTCCTACTGGTCTCCCAATAATCGGCTCAAGACCCAACCAATCATAGATAAAAAGGGTATATCAAAAACAGAAACTGTAAAGAAGGTGAGATTGATAGCATGTTGAAATCAAAGTTCCAATTAAATATGATTATAAGTGGAAAAGAAAAATCCAAGATGCTATGATGATGAAAAACTTCAAATTTTGCAGCAAAAAGCAAACACCATTTTTATTTTCTACTCAATTTTGCCGTTTTTCACGCCCTTACGATTATGTTGAAACCCAAATTGAAAATAATTTTGTCAATTCGAAGAAGATAACAAGCTTCTTTAGAACATCATTTTCGTCTAAAGAAGCATCGGCCGAATTCAATTCACTCTTCTTACTTGGATTTGTATAATTTCATATTTTGGATCTTGTTATCTGCTTTTACTAAAGTGTTTAAGGAGGGTAAAAAGTAATCTTCGATTGATAATGGTGAGAAAAGAACCAAAAAAATGAATTTTGTACTTTAATTTGCACAATTGAATTCCTTAATGAAGAAATCCTCTAAAGAGAGGAAGGTTGTTAATTTCCTGCAACAAAGAAGAAAAGATTGAAGAGAGAAAACTGCTAACTACAATTCATATTATTTAGCTAACAAAATGAATCTTAACCATTAAATAAATAAAGATACACATGTCAATCAATCAAAGCCATATTGGACCAACTGGAGGGATGGATTATTGGTAGGGGTATGCAAAAATCGAACCGACCGATAAATCGAATCGAAAAAAGTGTTATTGGTTTATTGTTATTGGGTTAACGGTTATTTAATGATTTTATAAAAAAAAATATTGGGTTATCAGTTTGATATTGGTTTTTTAATATTGGGTTATTGGGTTAACCGATAATCCATTAAGAATATAATAATTTACTATTTAATTTCCAGTCACACATAAATATCAAACAAATAATATTAGTATAATCACTATATTAAACTATAACTATAAGGACCCTACACAATTAACATTACTTAATTAACTTGCTCTCTGCATTTACCCTTTAGGTTTTTGTATTACTTTAGTGTTTAGGTTCACAACGTCAAAAATCTAAAGAACTAAGAACGACGACGTTTAGGATTTGCAACGACGACGGCAAGGGTTAGACAATGACTAGGGTTGTGAATTGTGAGTATTTGTTATACTTTTACTACACTAAGAAGAATTTTTACAATCAATAAGTTATTAGATTTCTCTCTTTTTTATTTCGCATTAAATTATTGCACAAGTCATATATTTATTTTGAAAGCATTTTCTTATTGGTTAAACCAAAAACCGAGCCGTTAAAGATCAAAATCGATAAACCGAAAACCGATAACAAATATCTTATTGGTTTGATTATCGGTTTAGCATATTTAAAAACCGAAAACCGATAAACCGAACCGATAATATTTAAAACCAAACCGACCGATACACACCCCTAACTACTGGAGAGGAGCCGAGTCCACAATTTTAGGTTGATATTTATTTATCTTCGAACAAGAATACTCCGGAAGTTAAAGGGTTCAAGTAAGTTTGACGATCATGTTTGAGGGTGGTGTGGCTTTATTTATTTTTTCTATGTATAATCAATATAATTTATAAATGAGGTATGAGTAGAATAGTGTCTAGGCATATTTTATTCCTACACCTTGTTGGAAGGTAGAGTGAGTTTGTTTTCATAGATCATCGGATCAAGTAAACAATTCAATAAATCACAATAATTATTAATTTAAAATATATAAATTTTAACAAATATAAAAAAATTGATTGACTCTAGTAATTCTATCGGTAGCATATAAATTGAGGCATAAGAAGTAACATACATTATTTGAAAATGACATAAAAAGCACTAAAAATTATAATAATTTGCAACTTGAAACATTTGAAAAACATAAATTTTTTGTTGACAATTGAAATTTTATTTGTGCCACGTAAATGGTAAAATAAGAGTAGTATATATTTCTTGAAAATTATATATTGTATATAATTCATAATAATTATTAACGTCATATATTTTTTCTAATTTACATATATAAATAAAGACTAAGAGAGCAATATATATTTGATATGTATCGGCACAGATTCCATGCACGTCTAGTATAGTCTAGTAAGTAGATTTTTTTTCAAAGGGATAAATAAGCCTATGAAGAAGAAAGCTCAATCCCTCTCCCCTCAAAGAAAAAAAACAAAAGAAGAGCATATCCCCGCTAAAAAGCCAACACACATATAGTTAAGATCAGATAAGGGGAGCTTTTTTTTCTCCCATCTTTGTAATCTATTCCCTCCAATAAAAACCAACACACGTATTCCCAAGTTATTTGAGGTGTTATAAATACAAGAAGTGAGGCTTGACTATACCTCCAAATACAACAGAAGGTTAAAGACTTGATTATACTTCACAAAAAGAGGGGAATGAAGCTAACGTAACATAGACAGTCCAACCCTCGCAAAAGACATACTATAGTTCTTTTCGGGCATAACTTCAATCTTTTGAGGATATCACATAAGTAGATCCAAGGTAATGTCAAGCTTGGACATGATATTCCTCTATGCTTGATTAATCATTTATGTACACACTGAATTTCCTTATATTTCTATATTTGCATTCACAATATTGTTTCCAAATCTCCCAACATATAAATAGAGGAACAATTTAAGCTATTTTTGTATGAACAATATTTGTGGTATTTTGAGACCACCAAAGATTAATCATGTGTCTGATTGTGCCTTGCTGATGACTGATACCCAGTGGTATTCCAAAGTTCTTCCAGGTCTTTTGAGCAACTTTACCTGAGATGAACACATGTTACATAATCTATGGCATTGGATTGGGACAACATCTGCAATTAGTATCTTTACCTCTTTCGAATCTGGAAAATAATTCAACAAAAGGTAATTTACCTTGCCACAATCTCCAGTTGAAAAAATAAATTTTAAAAGGGATATTGGAACTCCAAGCATTTGCCAGAAGCTGACTTTGAGGTTTTTTGTGTCGTATCAGCCGCCAAGCAGATTTGTTGGTGTATTTTCCATCTTCAGTGAAATTCCAGAAGACTTAATCCGTTTGTTTTGATTTCCAACGCTAATGGTCTGAATGTGATGTACCATTTGAGTGGAAAAAACTTCATTCAACTTGTTTGTATTCCAATCACCATTTGTGATGAAATTCTTAACCAAAGTGACTACACTCTTCCTAGCTTCTGGATAGTAACTTGCAAGAGTGCCTTTTTCGCTCCAACTATCCCACCAGAAGCTGCTAGAACTTAAATTAATTTGCCAAGTCATATGCCCATCTGCCATGCTTCTAACTTGAGAGTCATAGTCTTCCATAAGTGAGAGTTGCCAAATGCCCATTATTTTTTGTACAGTGTGCTCTGATGCAATATTTATGTTCCAAGAAAGTAGCCCAAAGTGAAGGAGTTGATATGAATCTCCACCATCTTTTGATAGCTATTACTATACACCGTTCCTCTATACTTCTGATACCAATACCTCTTTCGATCTCTGAGTAACATAAGTTCCTCTAGGAGCTCCAGTGATATTTCATATGCCCTTTCTCAGAGCCCTAAAAGAAATTGGCAAAATGTTTCTCCAATAAATTGAGAATACCTTTAGAAGGTGTGAGGATTGTTAGGGTGTATGTGGGAAGAGATTGCAGAACATGCTTGATAAGAACTATCTTACCCCGTATGAGAGTAAAGCCACTAAGTCTATTTATGTCCTTTCTTACCATGTTGTCAAAGTATTTTATTCTTTTTCCTTCTAACATATACAGGGCATCCTATATAAGTGAAGGGAAGTTTCTTGTCCATAAAACGTGTGTTGGTTCTCATTCTGTTAATTATGGAGGCCGATGTTTTTGGAGATGTCAAAAAGAAACTCTTCTTTCTATTGGCCTTTTGACCTGAGTTGAGTTCATATATCTTTATTTGCTTCTTCACAAGCCTTACGGCTTTTGTCCTTCCACTACTAAATATAACTATGTCATCTTCATAAGCCAAATGATTCATCAGAGACCCTAACATGGAAAAAAGGCTGAAATCATCATTTTCTAACAGCTTATTAAGAGATCTAGTTAATACTTCTGCAACTAAAATGAATAAAGAAGGGGATAAAAGATCTCCCTGTTTTAGTCCTTGAGATGATGTGAAAAATTTATTCCTTGAGCCATTTATAACTATAGAATACCAACAACCTGAAATGAGAATAAAGATCAAATTAATCTGATAGTCTGAGAAATCAAATTTCCTAAGAACATTTAAAACAAACTCCCAAGACATTCTTTCATATGTCTCAGCCATGTCCAACTTTATCACTATGTTACCACCCTTATTAGGGTAAGCAATATCTTGAATGATCTCTTGTGCTAACTAAACATTTTCAGTGATTAATCTATCTTTAATAAAACCAGATTGATTTTCAGATATCTGGCAGCATGGGATTTAATCTAGTAGCCATAACTTTAGAGATAATCTTATTAGAGAAATTAGACAAGCTAATAAGTCTAAATTGAGCAAAACAATCAGGACACTTAGTTTTAGGAAATAGAGAAAGACAAGTATGAGTAAAAAATTTACTAAGTTTCTTGCCCTAAAATAGGTCGATGACACTTTATGATATCCCAACAACTTTAGAAGAAGGTGCCATTATATCCATGTGGTCCTGTTGTACTATCTGCACTTAAACTGAAATCTGCCTCCTTAATCTCCTATTGCAAAGCTAAACTAACTAAGTTAGAATTATCAATGTACGAGATAATTTTAGGAATGCAATCAAGGATATTGTGGTCAAGGGAAGGGGGAGGAAGGTTGAAGAGTGGTTCAAAATGATTGATAGCAGCTTTAGCAATTTTCTCTTCTTTTTGGATCCATTTTCCTTCGTCATTGTTGATCTTTCTAATCTGGAGCCTATTTATATTATTCCTAAGGATATTATGGAAATATTTAGTGTTTCTATCTCCTTTGTCAAATCATTGAGTGTTAGTTTTCTACCTTAGGATTGAGTCTTAGTGCATGAACCAATTAGTATACTCGGCATGAACTTTGTTAGCTTCCTCTATCCCTGATTCAATGTTGTGCTCAATATCTACTTCTTCTAAGTTTTGAATATTTTCTTCCCACTGTGTAACATGCTTGTGGATATCACCGACATCATTTCTAGACCAGTGAGATAACTTCCTACTTAGAATCTTCAGTTTGACTTGTAATCTCCACATAGAGTTTCCATGGACAAGAGTATCACAAATCTCTTTAACAAGATCATAGAAGCCCGACATTTTAACCCAACAATTGAGGAATCTAAAGTAGCTTGGATGATCCTCAGAAGTATTGAAACATTTCAACAACAAAGGCATGTGATCGGAGCCTGTTCTAACAAGATGTCTAACAAAGTTGTTTTGAAATCTTTGAGCCTACTGATTATTGATAAAGATTCTATATATCAAGACGCTTCCATATTCTCTTGCTAGGTCTTCTGTTATTGCACCAAGTGAATTTAGGACTTGTAAATACAGTATCAGTGGCTCCACAATTGTTAAGACAATTGACAAAGTCTAAGCTCCGAAACATTCCACCTAGTTTTTCATTTGGGTCAGTGATGACTCCACTGATGCACCAAGGCTTACTAATAAGAGAGTTTACATGTTCCAAGCTATCCCAAAGCTATTTTCTTTGAATAGTCGAACACTTAGCATAAATAGAGGTAACATAGAAATTGTCATTGTTTGAATCATCATAAAAGTGCATTGTGACTTGTTGCTCATAATTAGACACTATTGTTGACTTGTAGCCTTTATTTATTCCTAAAGCACCAAATTTTCCATTGATGTTGGTATGACAGAAATGGAATCCCAAGAATCTTTTGTATCCATCTATCTTGTTTTCATTGACGAAGGAATAAAAAATAGCAACAGATTGATTCTAATAAGATGTTTGAGCATGTGAATGCCTTTCTTAGATCTCACTTCCCTAATACTCCAAAATATAGCTTTATTTATTGGATATTACGGAAAGTGTCCAGATTTGTTTTCCTTTTTTGAGAAGGAGCAGTTTTGTTCCTTTGTTTTCTTCCAAATTTTCTATTTTTGCTTCTCCGTCTCTCTTGTGAAGTACCTTCTATGTAGTCACATTACCATTTGTGTGGTGACTTTGCTAACAAGAATTTTCTTCCTCTTGACCAACATCTCTTGATTTCCTTCATCATAGTTTTTTTTGTATGTGATTGCTTCTAATAGCTCTTGTGTCTAACTATTCTCGCATCAAATTATTTTTGTTTACTTTATTCGCAGTGTTGGAATCTGATCTTTCATCCTCTGCTATTCTGAGAGCTTTCTCCACTACGTCTTCTTTGGAATCAACCTCTAAAATCCTTCATTTACAATGAAGGTTTATAGATATATGAATAGGTTTTTGTTGCTTAATAATTGAGTCGAGACTACTAGATACCAGGACTGGATTATTAGTGTCCAGATTTTTCTTGGATTCAGTGTTTCCTTATTCTGCCCTTTCCATGTCTTTGTTGTCGTTGCCTTAATGGGTTTTATTGCTTGCTTCACGATTTTCCTGTTCACAATTCTCTTTTCTATTCTGCTCATTCATGTTTCTATTCTCACTGGTAACCTTCTCATTTTTCATTGTTGTACTCTTTTCACCATTCAAATTATTGATAGTAGCTTTATTTTGACTAGATGTTCCTTCTTCCTGAGTATTTCCAAATTTCTTATCCTCCACAACTTGTTTCTTTTCAGCATATCAGCATTGGACAATAGAATGTCCAAGTAGTTTACAATGACAAAAATACTTAAGCACATTTTCATATTCTAGTCTTTGAGCATATCCTTTCAAAGGGCTTGTCTCATGGTCAAGGCCGATCCACACAGAATTAAGCTTAGTTTTAGTGAGATCAATTTCCACTCTAACCTTGGCCATACTTTGCCTGGTTTTGTGGTCATTCGCCAAGTCCATAGAGAGTGAAGTTCCCATAGACGCAACTATTTGTTTAACACAGTTCCAGGTGTGAAAATGGAAGGGTAGTTGTGATGGGAGCACTCCACACAGGAACAACCGGAGAATTTATATCCGGCTTGAAATTCGAAGACCATTTTTCAAGCCATATAATTTTTCCATCTATTTCAATCGAGCGTCTAAACCATACATTGTTAAAATCTTCTTCTGATGTGCAATCAATGAAAATAGTACGAAAATCATAGACACCAATTTTAACCGTACATTTCAATGATATTTTCTCCGCGAATTTGGATCTTATTTTCTCAATTTGAGGCCGGTTTCCTAGGAATTTGCCAACAATAGTGTATCTGCATTCTTGTGCCATTGTCCCATAATAGTCCGAAGCTTTGAAGATGATCGTTGGTATTCCATTATGTGTGGAGTAGCGTGCTCTCACCTCCGAGCTTCCTTGTCGACTCAAATTAGGGCTCAGTACTGTCGGAGTTCTAATTGCATCAACGTAGTTAAATTTCAGTTTGCTCGATTTCTCTATTGATTTCGGAGTCTCTTGTTGGACTTCCTTTTCCCCACTTAGACGCGCCGGAATAGAGTCCGGAGTTGTCCCCATGGGGAGGAGCATGGGTTTCAATCGCCTGAAGGGCAAAAAAAGTGTCGTTATGAGCTAAATGTTGTTTGTGTACGGAGAGAAAGTGTCGTTAGGATTTACCAGCATACTCTCTCTGTCTCTAATTACTTGCCCACTTTTTCTTTTATAATTGTCCTTAATTACTGTTATGCCGTAATTTCACTAACTTTAGAAAAAATCACTTTTTGAAATGTTCTAAGTATAAAACAATTTGAGAAAAATACTTAGAAAAGAGTCGCCACTTAATTTTTTAAAGAAATTAAGAAAACTTATAATTTTCAACGATTTAAACAGAAAAAATCATTTGAAAATACCAAAAAGGGTTCGGGGTTCAATTTACACTTCGAGAAGGGTTTAAGCATTCAAAGTGCCCGCTAACATGCGGTTGACCTGCGACTTGACTAAAATATATTTGA
>JAJOOS010018021.1:0-10540 GCA_029582725.1 Solanum chiquidenum | reverse complement strand
CTTCTTCCGCTTTGTCTTCTTCCTCTTCTTCTTCTTTCTAAAGAGAGAATTTCTTGAAGGGAATTGGGTTCTTTTGGGTGACTGGAAATGATGTCTAGGATCAACGAATTTAGGGGTCTAATAGCTTTATATAGGTGGTCTAAACTCTAATAAAATGACACCACTTAACCCCTTATTAATTTCAGAATGTTCCCTTAATCCCTAACTTAACCGACTAAATGGCCACACTGCCTCAACCCACGAGACCACGCTGACGGGCTGTGGGTCCACCCACGATCCGTGCTAGTAAAATATGGGTGGGGTTCTGGGAATTGGCAAATAGGGGTTAGATCAATAGACCCCTACCACGAGGCGTGGATCGATCTACGGGGCGTGGGTCCTATCGTAGGTACTATTTTGCACAGATTTTTGGGTAGTTTCTAGGGTCCTTCACAAGGGCGTTCTCCTCAAGGGCCCTTGGTTGGTCCTTGGGGGTCGTACCTTGACATTCTAACCCTAAACCCTTGATTCTAAGTACGGGAAGCTAAATTTATCACTCTAACCATCACGTCAAGCTCTAGTTGACCTACTAAAATACGGGGTGTTACACCATCCCCTCCACATCTTTAATCAAAAATCCCAAAACCTTCACATCAATAACCCCAGAAATAACATCCCCATAAACATGTTGAAACCCTTGTAAGGTAGAAATTGTACATTTTTCCTAAGACCAGACACTACTCTAGCAATCCTATTCAGATAATAAAGTTTTTCAACATGTACTAATTCAAGAAGCTTATCTTCATTATCAGAAACTAAAGCCTTTACTTCTACAGACTTAAATATCTCATTTTTAAGCTTAAGAATCTTAGATTATTTCTTTGAATTTTCAATAAGTAAAGAGTGTTTCTTGACATAAGTACTTACTTGTCTACCCATCCTCAAACACCAAGGCTCAGCCAGCTGACAATATAGTGTAGCTTCCAAAGAGTTATACCTTTATTTGTAAAAAAAGTGAATCACATCAAATTTCAAGTTTCCTCACCCCATTAGTACAACAACATTCCAAACCAGTGACATGAGTACTTTCTTCAAAGTCATATTATTAAATCTTTGCAGCATTTCTCGTGTTTTTTAAAATATAGTGCAACTTTTAAGGAATGATGCTATTGTTTAGAATTAGTTCAACCAAATGAGTGAATTACAATTACACTCCAATGAATGGATTCTAGTCTTCAAAGAAGTATGTTCTGTAAAGTTGGTCTCTATTCGTAGTGGCATGGCATAATTATGCCTTTATGTTCCTTTTCAATTGTATTGCCATTTTAAAGATGCTTTTCTGATCATTTATGTTTTTATTAACCTAAAATCTATATATTTTAGAAGTTACAAATGTGATGTAGTTTGGCTAATGCCTTTGGATTTTACAAATGTACTGAAAAGCTGATGTTACGACCCAAGGGTACCCCCAAAATGTGACACGGCATACAAGACTCATACAAGTGATGAGTCCGAGATTTGGACTCATTTAGGGATTTGTTTATATAGATTTACTGTCCTTAAATGCTTATTTTGTGCCAGTAACTGATGTTAAATCCTTGATTTTTAGGAATATGGATTGAGGAATAAAGCAAGGACACTAACAGGCAAAAATGAACAAAACAGTCTGAAGAAATGAAGATGGGCTAGCCTGAGGATCGCCAAGAGCACTTGGCGTGTCGACGAGTGGCTCATCAAACCGCCTAAAGTTCCAGTGTTCCATACCTTGAAGGAAAGAACCAAGTTAGCGATGAAAACAAGCAGTCGGTGAATCACTGAGTGATTCCATGAAGCCAAGATAGATCGCCCAAAGTTACAGACCTTGAGGATGTTGAATGCCAAGGCAGAAGGGCGATGGAAGAGACTAAAAGGCAGCTCACTGAGTGGTTCGGCGAGCCCGACATACTTTGCCAAATAAGCTTTCGTCGCTTATTTTCGGTGACTATAAATATGTTTTTGAACATTTAGTTTAGAAAAAAAAATCTTTAGAAGAAAATATTATTAAGTTTTGAGCATCTAGAGACAGTTTTCTCTAGTTTTTCCTTAGCTTTGAGGGATTGAAAAAATTCACTTTCGAGAAATTTGTAGTGGGTCTTCGATATTCATCAAATTGGAGCATTGTAAAGATGAAATCCCTCTTACCCACTTGATGGATAACAAATTTGGTAACAATTTTTACCTTTTTATGATGTGTAGCTAAATGCGCAATTCTTGGGGTGTGATTATGTGATTATGGGTTGATTTAGCTTATGGGTATTGCCAATTGTTAGTTTAAATGCTATTTAAAAGTGAGTTCAATAATTAATTGTGGTTTAACCTAAGAATTATAGTTGCAAATGCAGTTCTTCCTTTATGCTCTTGGCTTGCTCGAGAGAGAGGTTTTAGAAGTAAGGTTTTTTGTTGATAGATTATTGGTATTCGATTGACCTAGGTTTAGCTCAAGAGAGTGAATCCTAAACCCAATCCCACACATTCAGCTCGAGAGAGTGAATGGATTAAGGTGTGGGCTGCTCTTATTTTACATGGTTGTTGATATTCGAGAGAAATCACTTGATTCGGGGTAAATTATTCGAGAGAAAATTACCTCCCTTATAGCCTAACCTACTCACTAATATATAGCTATTTACTAATAGTTGCAATTACCCATATGTCTATATTAGCCTATAATCTATCACATCCCAAGAATCCATCTCATTATTGTTAATTTGAATTGTTTGTGACTGTTTGTAGTTTATAATCAAACCCAAAACCCCCATTTGACATTTGTGTCACCCCTTGATTTTAATGATGTCTTTATTCGATAATTTTTATTCCTATGACTGATTTGACCGCATTTATACTGTGGAATTCGACCCCAACTTATTTAGTTGGGTATTATACTGATTTAAGATCCTTTAACACCTAAAATTGGATGAGGTGTGCTTGAAACGTAAAATCAAAATGGCACAACTACCGGGGAGTGGTGTTGTTTGAAATTATTTTGGTGAAGTTGAATTGTATTCTTGTTAGTCATAGTTGAATCTACTTATTTTTAGTTTTGGTTTTTTGTGTTGCTTGTTAAAAAAGAGGAAATGAGTGTCAACGGAAGCAATGGTAGTCAAGTGGGCTACCAAGATGATACCGGGAATCTCAATGATGTCAACTACCTGAATATCAATGACCCTAACCAAATGGGTGGTTTTGGTGCTATTCGCTTGCCTCCAGCTGAAGGGAACGTTGTGTTTCACATTACAAGAACCATGTTGCAGCTCTTACAACTAAAAGGTTTATTTTGTGTCCTGGATCATAAGGATCCCCATGAGCATATAAGGAATTTTGTTGATGTTTGCGGACCGTTCTTCTTTAAGAACATATCTCAAGAGTTAGTCCAGCGGAGGTTGTTCCCATTTTCTCTAGTGGGAGAAGCGTGCAAGTGGTTTACTGAGTTGCCAAAAGATTCCTTCACTTCGTGGGAAGAACTTATTACCGCATTTCAGGTGCAATTTTTCCCTCCTTTGAAGATGATGACTCTTCATGACAATATTCAAAGACTTAAGCGTTTAGAGAGTGATCCAATCCGTGAGACTTAGCTAAGGTTTAAGAAGTTGGTGCTGCAATGACCAAATCATGGATTGCCCGATAACGTTCTGTTGCAATACTTTTACAGAAGCCTTGATTCGGTGAACAAGGGAGTGGCAGATCAACTTTCTCCGGGAGGTTTAATGCAACAGCCTTATGTGATAGCAACCCAACTTCTTGATGGCATGACCAAGATTAAGCAGGTATGGTACACCTATGAAGATCAGGTCTATCCTCTTACCTACAAGTTGACAAAAGAGTAGATTGAAAAATATCAAGAGAGAGACAAAAACATGGCAAAGATGATAAACCAGGTGGACATCTTGGCCAAGAACGTAATGGATCCTGGTACGAGGAGTGTTAATGTTGTCGGTGTTGGTGGTGTAAGCCCTGAAAAGGCCAAGTTTGAAGCATTGTACAATGAGGAAGTAAACTTCCTTGCCAACCAAAGAGGAGGTTATCGTACTAACTACCCTAGACCGTGTGGAAGCAAAGCTGGTACAAAGATGAGGGTTGGAGAGACCGTGATAGAGAGTGGTGTGATCGTAACGCCACCTGGAAGGAAAGAGAAGGGGAGAAAGATAAGTATGTCCGTCCCCACAAGTGTCAAAATCCCAATGATTGTGAGGGTGGACGGACTGAGGATATGCTCTCACGTATTCTCGAAAAGGTTAAAGGGTCCGATAAAGTTTTGAAGGAAATGAAGGAAGATGTATCGACCCTCAACCAGACGGTGACCTCTCATTCTGTCTCTTTCAAGCAGTTGGAGACCCAAATGGGTCAAATTTCTTCACATCTTAACCGAAGACAACGAGGGGGGTTTCCTAGTGATACTATGGAAAACCCCAAGAACGAAGCTTGAGTGGGTACTTCTGTCGTGCCACAATGTTAACTAAGGAACTTCTTGGGAGGCAACCCAAGTTTTTATTGCTTTGTGTTTATTTTCGAATAATAGGTGTTGAATGCACAAGTCGAAGTGTGGAATGTGTTTGAAAAGTGTAGGTTGGTGAACCAAAAGTCCAGACGGCGACTCGCCGAAGAGATTAGCGAGCCCGACTTGGACCATCGTTGGACTCAGGAAAATATCAAGTTGGAGTCTGTAAAACTCGATAGGCCTTTGCACAAATCGACGACTCACCGAATAGGTCAGTGAGCCCGACTTTGTCCACTGTTTGGAACCCCAAATTAACTGGAGGTCCTATAAAACTCGGCGAGGTAAGTAACCACTCAGCGTTTCGCTGAGTGGTTCGGCGAGGTCTACTAATATCGCCGAAGGGCCGCGAACTGAACGGATTTTAAAGGCCAAAGGTTTAAAATTTCAAACTCATTCATATTCCCTCGTTTTAGCCTCATACAATCACACCCGCACTTCTTATTTTTGGTAATTTTGTCATCGTACTTGTTTTTACTTTTTATCTTTTGCTAGGAGTTGGATTTCTTTGCCGCTTAGCTTTTCAAACTCGTATTTCAGTATAAAGGTTGGTTTTTTGAATCCCAAACTTTTGATTTGCAGTCAAATTCAAATGCATATATATAAATTGTGTTGATGTGTGTTGGGCCTGCTCTGAAATCATAATATTGTGATAGTTTGCATATTTTAGTTTTTAAATCGTCCCTAAAATGCTTATATTGTTGATTTCCCAAGTTTTGTGCTTTAAAACTGATCATAAATTTGTGGGTTGCATTAAATTGTTGTTGGTTCTAGTTGGTTGAAGTCTAAGTGAGCCCAATTGTGCCAAATTACGTACTCTGCCTAATGATGGATCGTTTGACTTCATCCTTAAGGGAAAAAGTTGTCAAATGGCCAATTTTGGCCAAACCGGGGGAAGTCTGAGAACCCCGGTGGCATGGGTCATAAGGGTCTGAGTTTAATTGAATGAGTGTGTGGTTTAATTTTGTTTTTGGGGGCTGCGGGTTTGATTTTGGAAAACAGTGTTGAAATTTGGCATGTTGGGCAATTTGACGAGTTGGGTCGTGCTAGCCGAACCACTCGGCGGTTCGCCAATGTCCCCATTGATCGCCCTTAATATTGGGTTTTGGTTGATTTTGAATCAGTAACTTTTGGCGAGAAGCCTGAGCTCACCGAAAGTCTCCCTTGATCGCCCTTTCTGTGCCCCTAATCCCTAAAACACAATATAACGGTGGGCTAGTCTAAGCTCGCCGATTGGCCCTGCCTATCGCCGACCTGTCTTTTTTTAGGAAATTTTTTGAGCTAGTTATTTTGGCTAGCCGATCTGGCTCGCTAAAGTGACTCGGTGACTCGCCGAACAATTCAGCGACTCTTTCTGCAACCTATTTTTCTACATTTTCTTTGGATTAACTCTAACTCTTTTTGGTGTATATTGCAGATATGTCTAGGACAAACTTGGAAAACAGTGGTATGCCGCCCCGCAAACGAGCAAGGGGTATAGTGATTGATTCTCAGGTCTCACTCTCCGAGCCTGATGATGACCAACCACTACAGTCCCGGTGAGTAGATATTTTTGCATGGTCTCATCACTATTCATCTAGTATCCCGGAGTCTACCCCTCCTATCACTAACTCCATGGCAGCTCCAACACAGATGGTGGTTCTAGCACCACCAGTTCAGGGTCCTCCTCCCCTTCTACTCAACATGGTAAAGGCCAAAGGACTGAGGACAATTCTTGAGGAAAAGTGGTTGTTTACCTATGAAGTGGTGGACAACTGCCCTCTTGTGTGGGACACACTCTGGTTTCACAGATTTGATATCTTCACAACGCCTCGAGGCTTATATATCCCCACCTGGGTTTGTGAGTTCTACACTGCATACGATGACCTAGTACCCTAGGAGAAGAAGAAGGCCAATGCCTTCAGACAAGTGAAATCTATCAAGGTTCGGGGGAAAAAAGTGGGGTGCAACAACGATCATATCAATGATGTACTTGATAGAGATACTAGGTTTGAGCATGAGTACGAGGATTTAGCTACAGCACAAATCCTAGATGACCTAAAGGGTTGGCTTGCTCCCCTTCTTTTAGACATCACCCTGAGGTGGATTGAGGCGCAAGCTCCCATGGAGAAGAAGGACTTGAACATTGTCGGTCGGTATTACTTTGGGTTCATCAACAGTTCTATCATGCCCTCGCAGAATGAGTCTGTCCTCTTCCACCCAAAGGCTGCCTATCTCGGATCAATCATCACCAAGAAGCGGCTCAACTTGGGACTCATTATTGAGCAGGAGATGGCCATGAGGGCAAAATAGCGACAAATGTCCCTTCCTTTCCCAGTTCTGATAACAGAATTATGTCGGCGTGCTGGAGTTCCTCATGACGAGAAGAGGGACATAGACGTCACTCCCACAAGTTCCACCGATATCCGGCGCATAGAGGCTGAGTACACATGGGATTAGGTACATAAGAGGAGAACGCCTCTGATGGATGCATCCTCGGAAGTTGATATTAAGACTTTACCTGCAGAGTCATCATTTCCTACTCCGGCCTCTGGGACTTCAGGTACACACTCACTTACACTTCTTCCCACGCTCCTGGTTCTTCTGCTGCCTCCCAGCCCACCACGATCACTCAGGTCATGATCCTCAAGATGGGGCACCTAGGCCATTCTGCCGATGTGCGGGATACCCAACTTGAGGCCGAGAAACCTTGGATGATTGAGCGAGCCATCTTAGTTGCGTTTACACCTCTCTAGACTTCGAATGATGATCTCACAGCGAGAGTACATATCTATAAGATAGGATAGGGGGTTACTTCAGAGGTGACGACTTTGAAAGCCGAAGTTTCAGATTTAAGAAAGGATGTAAGCTATCAGCTGAGGATTAACATGCTCCGGCCAGTTCTGAGATGCCTCTGTCCACAACAGGAGATGTGCTTATGGATGATATGGCAGCTGATGAGTCAGAGGCTGAGACGGATGAGGAGCAGCTGGATTATTAAGAGGCGATCATCTATGGAGACCTACCAGATTTAGAGGAGACGATTGTACAGTCAGATATTCAGACATCGCTGACAGAGACGTCCATGGCAGGCTCTAGTGGAGCCAGTGTTTCTGTTACACCAGGCACTGATGCCCAGGATCAGAGTGCTACATCGGGCATTGATTCGCTGACAGATGGAGCGACTGTGTAGACAAGATTCTTCTTTACCTTCCTCTCTATCATTTTTATTGACTTATGATTATGCTTGTTGCATTTGAGGACAACTGCTTTTTATTTGTCGTGGGGTGAGGTATTTCTGTACCTACCTCTTGTGTATATATTGGATTTTGCATTTTAAACTGTATTTTGATCTTATCTTGTGGATGTTTGAGCTTATGGCTCCGTGTTATGAATAGAAATGGTTTTGACCCATAAAAAAAAATCCACCTCTTGTTGTGTTTGAATGTCGTTGTTCTTGTGCAAAATTTTAGTATAGGTTTTGATCAATACCGATGACTTTAATAGTGCTCTTAATTGAACAAAAATGAATGTGTGGCTGTGATTAGGACAAATGAAGTTGCATTGACAATGTATGAGCTTTTTTCATCTTGTTGTGACTAGCCGGTTATCGAATGGAGTCTCTTGTGCTGAACATTGGACACTACCGAAAGTGTGGAGTCTCATTGATATTGGTATGAATGCCTTGTGTGATGGGCTTACTTTTAACCTTGTGTGATGACACATAGAATTTTCCCCGTTGGTCCGGTTGACTAAGTGATGCACGCACTTGAAATGATCTTAGGCAACAATATTGAAGGGTGAAACAATTTGACAATATATCCTCATGAAGTGTGGTTTGTGTGAATAGGCAACTTAGGCCAAAGGCCTAAATTGGGGGTGTGGTGAAACGAAAAGGTAAATCAAGAATGTGAAAATTCCCCCTTCTAGCAATGGACTTGAAAAAGTGGAACCCCTCCATATAAATAAAAAAGAGAAAGAAAAGAACAAAGCGAAAGAAAAAGAAAGAAAAACTTGTGAATTAAAGTTCTGAAAGTTGCAAAAGAAATGGGGTGGCCGGTATTCCATTGGAAGTTGAACAATGGAGGGAATTTTAAGCATGATTCAAATGTTTAAGGAAAGGAAGAAAGTGATGTTCAGACCACATTTCATGAGGGTAGCAGCCATTGAGCCTAAATGACTGTACCTTTACACTCAGCCCCGTTACCAGCCTTGTAAAGACCTTTTTGATCTCGAGTAAGCTCAAACGAATGTTGATTTGAAAATAAGGGCAAACCTATGGGTGAAGTCATGCATGTGTTCATCTTTGTGAGTGTGAAGAGTCGTATGTGATTTAGGAAATATAAATTGTTGAAGAATTGTGTGTGAATATGGAATCATCTTTGTTGTGAGGGCATTTAAGTACCTTTGTTGAGCTTGAATTTGCATTTGAAGCAAGTATTGTGAACTTGAGCATCTTTGATAATGGTGAGTCACAACTTGAATCTTTTAGTGCACAATTGATCCTTGCTTGAGTAATTTGAGTCTTGTTTTGTGCTTCCATGATTGAGTCTTATGTAGCACTGTTTGAGACATCCTTTTTAAGCTGCTGAACTTGAGTTTTACGTACTTGAGGAGAAGCAAAAGTTTAAGTTGGGGGTGCTGATGAGTAATGAATCCACAAATTGGACTCATTTAGGGCTATATTTTAATAGAAATTATGTCCTCAAATGCTTATTTTATCTCAATATCTGATGAAAACTTTTAAGTTTCAGGTATTTGAAGTTTGAAGGAAAGCATGGACACTACTTCGCAAAAAAGAACGAAATGAACAAGAAAATGAAGGTCTGAGGATTGCTGAGTTCACTTGGCGAATCGCCGAAGGGTCTCACCTCGCCTTTTCTTCCAGTGTGCTGAGTCCTGAAGGAAAGGATCAAGTCGGCGGAAAAAGAGAGCAGTCGGCGCATCACCAAGAAGTTCCGTGAAGCAGTATTATGTCTCCCAATGACCTAGAGCATGACAATGCCGAAGGATGGTGCAAGATGGCGATGAACTACACAAATCTCCGAGTTGCTCGGCGATTCTGACTACTGTCGCCGAGTGATCCGCCGCAACACATATATTTGAAAACTATAAATAGTCGTGGAGAATTATAGCTTAGTATCAGTTTTTAGCATAACATTTTAGTATTAGCTTTAGAACAATATAATTTTTAGTACTTTTATTTTTACTCTCAAGTTTTTAAGGGTTTGAAGACTTGAAGAAGAAAAGGGTTTCATCTCTTCCAATTCGGAAGTGGGTCTTGTAACACCCCGTATTCTACGTGTATTAGTTCTATTTATATGACGCTTATAAATTTCCTTGTGGTATAGTTATGGAGTAGGTTTCCTATGCAACTAGTGACAATAGAATAGGTTTAAAGTGAATTGTCTGTATATTTTAATGTGACCCGATTAAGTCGAAATCGATGGAAGTATTTAAACTTGAGATCATAAGGTGGTATTTGAGTCTAGAGTTTATAGTGACATAGTGTATATAAGTTTTAAGTTAAGTTAAAGGTATTAAAGTCTAGAAATGGAATAAAATATTGAGGTGCTTGCTTGACTACACTTAAGCTAGTAGGTGACAAGTAGGTGCATCACCTACTTTTACTTATTGACCAGCCCAAAGGATCAAGTAGGTGCATCACCTACTAAGACTCTTTTGACCATGTTATTGGGCCAAGTACACTACCACCTACTTGCATTAATCTGGCCCAAGTTGAATAGAAGAATGAGGGAAAAATGGACAGCCAAGGCCCAATATTTCCAAGCCCACAAGAAAAAATTTGTAAGGAAAAGTAGGTGCATCACCTACTTAAATGTGTGGCCTAAATTAAAGACACACGTTGGCTGCAAATGAAGTACAAGAAAGGTGGCAAAAGAGAACCTTTTATTAGACCAAAAATCTGATACAAATATCTCATTTTCCTCTTATCTAAATTTTAAGCTCTCAAGTTCATATATTTCTCTCTCTCAAGATGAAGCAGCCACCCAATATTCCCTACTAGGGTTCTAAGTATTTTTCATCTTGTTC
>JAJOOS010018020.1:0-10738 GCA_029582725.1 Solanum chiquidenum | reverse complement strand
CTTCATGAACCCTTTCGACAGATAATATATGTCATATATATAAGATCATAATATATCCATCATTAATTTATATTTATATAACGATAAAATATAATTATAATAAAATAAGAAATATTTTCAGTTTTAATTTTTTCTTGAATTGAAGTAAGATAATCATTTGCTAATTTAAAAAATATTATTAGAAATAGAATATGTTCAAAAGAAAATAAATAATATATTTATTTGAAAAAAGGAGCATTTTTTATCCAAAATAACAATAAGGGCATTTTTGGACCAAAATATTGACGGAAAGGGCATTTTTGGACCAAACTATAAATGGAGGGCATTTTTGTTCCTTTCACATAGTTTAAGGGCATTTTTGACCCTTTTCTCTTTATACAATTGAAATTATTGTTATAGATTAGGGGGGGGAAACTGAAATTGGTCATGTCAATTGATTTTTTAGATTTTACCTAATACTCTTTCTTACCCTAATTACTTATTTACTTTTGAATTGACACACCTATTAAGAAAATAATTATTGATATAGTGAGTTTACCATTTTACCCCTATTAATTAGAAAGTGGATGAATTAATATTTTAATATTTTCAAAAGGTTCTACTTTTTTCAAAGTAATTAATTGAGGGTATAATAGGAAAAAAAATTATCCTTTCTTAATTTATCAAAATTGATAAATAAATAGAGATATTAAAAAACACTACTTTAGGGACTATTAACTGTGCGTACTTGTCCATATTTTACTGCTATCGTGAATACATATATCATCCAGTACAATTTTCAGATATTCAGTACCTCTTACAGGCCAGATACAAAGAACCTATAATAGTTACTAGGTCTAGGCCACACCAACCCCTGCTCATAATTATATCAGTATTAATTTTTTGTATGTGAAAATATTTATTAGAAAAAAGAAAGAGACGATATATTAAATTGCAAAGAATTCTTATTCGATTGAATAATGCCTCCACTTTGATATGGAAATATGCACAAATTGAGGCCATGAATTATTTAATTAATTAATTTCTCGTTTAAAATTTGAGAGGTATGTTGTTAAGGAGTCATATTAATTTTCATGCATATACTGTAATAAGTATATTATTTAACGACAAAAACTATTCATATTAATAATATAACTTTTATTGATACTATAAATTATCATCTGATTGAATGTCCGTTATAGATTTAGATGCAATTAAATAAAGTCAATAGCCTTAATAACGGCGGCAATTATTTGCTTAATTACCACAATAAAAATAAATCAATGTTATTTAAATCAAACACTTTGCCCGAAAAGATGCGAAAAGAATAATAATGATTATGTGTGTGGAGGAAGTAGAATATGGAAAGAGCAAGGGGTCATTGGGTATGCCGGATAAAGTGGATATTTTAGAATTAAGATTTTACTTATTTATATTAGGGAAAAATGATAAATATATCCTAAATTATCATTAATGGTATATAAATATCCTCTGTCATACTTTTCGTTTATTAGTCTTCTGCCGTTCAAAAATCAGTGCACATTTGTCCCTCTCACTAACGGAACACTTATTTGGTACACGTGGCGCAATCCTACGGTTCAACCAGATTTGACCAATTATTTAACCTAAAATTTAAATACCCACCCATTACCCATTTAACCACCCAATTTACCCATTACCCACAAAAATACCCACCCATTCATATAGAAATATTACTACTATTTTTTTTCTTACCTATTCCATCAAATATATGTCAAAATAGCTTGTCACTACAATAAAAATAACTTTAATTACCGAAATTAGCTAGTTAATTGTCATTAGATCGATCCAATGTTGATAAAGACTTAAAAAACATATACACATATTTAACGACAATTAAATTGTTACCGCTAGAGATTATATTTGATGAAGTCATGACTAATCATGTTTTCGTGGAAAATATAGTGATTTTCTTAGCTTACCTTCTGACTAAGTAGATAATTATGAGAAAAAGATGATCCGATGGTTGGAATAGCGTAAAGTAAAATTATATAAAGTAAAGTGTGTTTGATCAAATTTTAAGTCAATTCAAACACCCTCGAATCTCTTGAAATTTTATCATGTTATATCTTGAAGATAAATTTATTTTCAATTTGAATCCTAAAAAAAAATCATTTTATTTCATTTAAGTTGGTATTATTTTATCCAACTTCTCAAATACAACAAATTGATATTTTTATTATAATTTCACGATAACTTCGTCCGCAAATTAAAAAACCCTAGGCCCTAAGTTTGGTTTATGCTTTCTAAATTTTAATATGTTGACTTTCAATATAACTAACTTTATTTTAAATTTAATATTTGTATTTGCTGTATCCATAAAATTTAAATTAAAAAATTATTAAATTCTACTGAATTTCAAATTTAGAGAGTCAAACCGTCATTTTAAAAGGTAGAGCCCTTTAGCTCCATTATTAGTTGTTGTTGTCTATTGACATATTGGATACAAATTTATTTGATGCTTCTTGTTTTACACTTCTAAAATCTTATATATGTGGGCCTTTTGATTAAACATTATACCATCCAAAAAAAAGAAGTGATTGGATGCATTGTATCTACACATTTCATGCAGCTTTCTAGTGTTAATTCTCGTGTCTTTATTGTCCTTGTTTTAACTTGAAAAAGGAGACATGAGAAATGGTAAAAGTAAAAGAAATATTTGGGGGAAATCCTTTTTTCCTCTATAATGTTTGGCACTAGTTTATTTACTCGTGATACTTCTCTCTTATCGTTTTATTATCAAGCTAGTTACCTAAAAATGTGGTCCAAATTGCTCTAAAAAGTACACAAATCACTTATTAAAGAAGAGGTAACGGCGAATAACAAACAAGGAAAAAGGTAATTTCATCAAATAAACAACACCACACAATGGACAAGTAATATGTGCGAATAAGGAGTAGTGAAACATATATTTTTTATAGTCGATAAGTAAACATAAAAGTAGGAAGTTTTAATGTGTTTGGTATGAAGGAAAACATTTAATGATAATTTCAATGTTTGGTATTAAAATATTAAGACAAGAGAAAGTTGCTTAGATGACAAGCACTTATCACTCTCAATTTAAGATTGTAAATTTGTGTCGCCAAATGAGCAAAAGGGTGAAAGCTTCTGCAAGAAGGGTAAAAAAAGGAAAATATTAAGAAAACAGTAAGGAAAGAAACTTATTATCTTTTCTTTACCCCAACACCTATCTCTCCACTCCCCAGCTAAGAACTCCGTCAACTCCACCATTATATTTTTCATCCAGATTATATTACGTTGGCACAAACCACACACCAAATTATTATTATGATAAGATTTTAACTTCATCCACATCACATAAACTTAATAGTGCAAACGGAAGTGTTAAATGGCCAGAAAATTTGGTCAAAATTTGATCAGAAAATTAAAATTATAATATTTTTATTATTTTAAAATAAACTGATGTTTTTTCCATTTTTTAGTTAAAATGTATTAAATTTAAAAGGGTATAAATTTTTAAAATAAATAAATAACGTAGATAAGATATCATTCTGGCTAAATTCTGACTAAAAAGTTTTTTCCTAGTGCAAAATAGTACTAGTACAATTTAACCCATCAATTCAACACCTCTCAAGTCATAACCTACACAATTAGGGATTGATAATTTCTTAATTCAATGGCACTGACAACCGACAGTGTTAAGGTTTTGTCCTGATTTTCTTATGTTATTTAAAGTTTATTTTTTCCTAAAAGAAAAAACAAACATTATCATAAATATTTTTACTTTTCCTGAAAAAAAATATATTTTTCTTCCATATTTGGTTGATTCTTTTTTTAGAGGAAAAGTTAGGAGATCTATAAATTGAAGACCCCTCTTCTAATACCAAGAACACAGTAACTTGCACAATGTAGACGTTTAAGAGTTTAGTTTATAGGGAGATTTATTCTCTCAACAGTTTCAATGTTTTTCTTTATATTAGTTTTCATATAATTATACTAGTTTTTAGTATAAGTTTTTGTCATCTATTTTATCAATCATATTAATTGCAATTGTAAGCTTTCGCATGACGCCCAAATCTCCCTTCATAACCCAACAAGTGATATCAGAGCACATGGTTCAATGATCCAATGGTTCAACAAGATTGAGGACATGTTCAAGTGGTTTCAAATCAATTTACAATCAACGTGATGATAATGAAATTTTTTGTGTTACTACATGTGGAGAAAAAAAAAATCAAATAGATTTTCAACAATATCCTGCTGCTCCATCCTTTAAAACAATATTAATTTCCAACGCATGCTTACTTTAGACCATGGGCTCCAACTTTCAATTCTTGCAAACTTTAATGTTCGGGCTCCACTTTTAACTCATGTATCTTTACTTTTAACGCATGAGCTCCACTTTTAACTCATGCATCTTACTTTTAATACATGAGCTCCACTTTTAACTCATGCATCTTACTTTTAACGAATGAGCTCCACTTTTAACTTATGCATCTTACTTTAAACGGATGAGCTCCACTTTCAACTCATGCATATTACATTTAACGCATGAGCTCCGCTTTCAACCTTGCTCATAACTTTCAATACATGGCTCCAATTTTTAACCTGTATCAATTTTTAAATCGTGGTAAGCATCAGTGATACCTGGAGATTTTGTGAAGAACAAGATTATCAAACATATGAAGAAGGTGGATCAAGTTTTGTCAAGAAAATCCAGTCAAAATGGGAGATTTGTTAGGGTTTTACCCTGATTTTCTTACCTTATTTGAAGCTTATTTTTTCCCAAAAGAAAAGACAAAACATTACCATAAATTTTATTGTTTTTACTTTTCATGAAAGGAAAATATATTTTTCTTCCATATTTGGTTTATTCTTTCTTTAGAGGAAAAGTTAGGAGATCTATAAATTGAAGACCCCTCTTCTCATACCAAGAACACAATAACTTCCACAATGCAGATGTTTAAGAGTTTAGTTTATGGGGAGATTTATTCTCTCAACAGTTTCAATGTTTTTCTTTATATTAGTTTTTAGTATAAGTTTTTGTCATCTAATTTATCAATCATATTATTTGCAATTGTAAACTTCCACATGACTCCCGAATCTCTCTTAGAACAGATGGATTTGAATTTTTTTAAAAGAATTCTACTAACCTAATTGATTTAAGTCATTAAGAGCACTACTTGACCTCTATGTGATTCAAAGTAAGATACTTATGTGGCAATTAAGTTATGGATAAGGATTAATTATGATGTCCACTTAAATTAATACTAGTTTTTATCATGCTCCTACTTGTTACCAAACATTTAATTAAATGGAACTGACTCATTGTGTCATTGTTCATGGATCATTGCCTCCATTTGAAGTGCTTAATTAGCAGAGCATAATTCGCCCTAGCAAGTATCTATTCTACCTCACTTCATTTTTAGATGTCCACGTAATTATGAATATTTTTTTGTATCTGTTATTTTTCACATATTAAAAGAAAATATTTTTTTCTCAAATATTACTTTTAGTATTAATTATTTATTTTCTAAATTGTTTTATAATATTTAAAATAAAACATCAATTAATATGAATATTGCAGTAAAATATTCATTCCACGTCTATCCCATTTTAATTATCGTTATGACCCCAAGAAAATATTCCAAAACAATCATCATCTTACAAATTTAAAATTAATAATTATTTTACCTAATTTTTTATTTTTTAAAAATTATGCATAATATTTTTAAAAATAGTAATTCACTTTTAATAAATTAAATAAAATATATAATTTTTAAATTTTTAAAAAGTATGCATAATATTTTTTAAAAATAGTAATTCACTTTTAATAACTTAAATAAAATATATTGTATATTAATAATTTTTAATGAGCATGGAAAAAACTAAAATAACAGTTAAAATGAGAAAGAGGGAGTTGAAGCTAGAGAGGATAATAATAAATACGTCTTCTCTCTAATTACTTGTCCAATGATTATTTTTTATCTATTATATCCTTAATTAATTAATTTTGAAAAGGATAGAATTTCTTGAAAATCTTAATTTTTTTAATTTATTCACTTCATAATTAGTTTGGAAAAAATGATAAACTCACTATGTGAATTTTTTTTTTTAATAGGTGTATCAATTTAAAAATAAACCAATAATTAAGAACAACAGGAGTATGTAATATGTTAATCAAAATATGGACTATTTTATAATTTGAATAATGAGTAGGGTATATTACGGTGCAATTGGCAAGTCTTAAGTTGACCAATTAAGAATAAAAGTATTTGCATTGAAGGCTTTGTATATATTAGCTGTAAATGAATGAGATGAATACAACAGTTCGCCACTCATAAATCTAGAGTTAGTAGCCTTCTTCCACCCTTAATTAAATTAATAAATAAAAAGTAATCCTTAGACCAATCAACTTCATATTAAAGCCCAAATTGAATGTGATAATTTAATCTTTCTTTCAGAACAACTTGATGAATTTTTCGATAAAGACTGTGACCCAGAAAATGACAACATTCCGACCTGATTCCACTATCTTCTTTTGTCATTTTCTATAATCTTTTAACTTCTGAGCTCTTTACCGTACAAAAGTAGAACATTTTATGAAGTTGCTGTGATTTTTTTAATATAAAGAAGAAAAAATTAAATTAATTATGAACTTTATCACTAATATATAGCTAAGTAGCTCATAGTTAATATATATTTTTTCATTAAATGTCTTCCTACCCTCTAAAGTTAGGAATAAAATTCATATATATATCACGATAATCATACAACTTGTTGAATTATATTACTCCCTACGTTTCAAAAAAATATCTAGTTTGACTTGGAACAGAATTTAAGAAAAAAAATATTTTTTTTTTATGGTTTTAAATTAAAGTTATATCAAATGTACCAAAAAGCCTTTTAATCCTGTGGCTTAAACATGTCACGTGGAAAGTTAAAAGTTGAAGTATTGCCAAAAAAAGAAAGAGATCATTTTTTTAAAACAGACTAAAAAGGAAACTAAGTCATTCTTTTTTAAACAGAGGGAGTACTCTCTATTTTATTTGTCACAATTTTAAATTTCACGTGAATTAAGAAATTAAGTACTTCTTCAGTTTCTTTTTACTTGTCTATTTTATTTGTCATTTCTGAAAAATCAAGAAAAGACAATATTTTTACTTATTATACCCTTAATTTATTTAGAAACTTAATAATTTTGAAAAAGGTAGAATATCTTTAATGAGTAAATTGATTTTGGAATTATATCAATTAATAGGGGTAAAATAGTAAATTTATTATGTCAATTAGTATTTTCTTAATAGGTGTGCGAAGTTAAAAATGAACAAGTAAATAGAGACAGAGGGAGCAAATTTACTATTCTACCTTTATTTAATTTATTTAAGGTCATGTTTTCAATTAATGAACATACATTAATTTATTTTGATTAATTAATATGACCAATGAATATAACTTATTTACTTAGTTTTTTTATATTTTAAAATGTTTATTTTCAAGATTAATAATTCACAAGGGTAAATAGGAAGAATAGTGTCCTTTGTTCATTGATTTAATGAAATAATTGATATTATTAAGAAATATTTATTTTTAATAAAGACGACATATAAATAGAAACGAAGTAATATTATTACTACTCTTGTCGTAGATGTGTGCTGTACTAAGGAAAACTATGAACCGTATATTGGAGTACAAAACAGAGTACGGTACGGTGGTCTCACCGAGGAAGAGTGAATATATGGTATGTACTTTGGAAATTGAATTTTCTTTTAGATTAGAGACAAACGGCTTTCAGGTCCTAAGTAGGCGTTTGGACATCCCAAATTTTTCAAAAAATATAATTTGAAATTTTTTAAATATATAAATTGACCCATAAATTTATATTTTATAAAAATAACTATATATTTATATTCATCAACTATTTATTTTATATGTAAATAAAATTTACTATTTATATAATTACTTTTTAAATTATTTACATCTCGTATAACGATTATTTTCACCAGTATAAATTTATTATTAATTCTTATTATCATTCATACTCACCAAATTCATTACTTTTTTTTTATCAAATTTATTTACTAACCAAATTTATTACTACTTCATTCAAATTTTTTTACTGACATTAAGTTTGATCAATAAATATTGTATTTTTTCAGAATAGTTTTGCGATAATAATGTATGTTTGCAACAAATTTTAAACATATCAAAAATAAATAAACCACACAAATAAAATTTGAAGAAACATAATACAGGTACAATTTTGTTTCTCCCTTGATTCTACTCTCCTAAGATTTATAAAGAATTGAAACAATTTTAATAATCCGTTTATAACTTATGAGTTTTTTTATGTTAATAAGAAAGCATACATATTCAAATAAAATTTCAATTCCATAACATGATTTCAAATCATGATTTTATTTCAGAGTGTTAAACGGGCACTAAATATTGAGGGGGTTCTCCCTTCGTTCTTTAATTATCTTTTAATGTTTTATATTGAACAATTAAAAATAAAAGGAAAAAAAATATATTTTTGCTTTAATTTTACTTTGTCCGTGCCCTACCTGCACAGTTTGCAGTGATGGTAGGGGGAGTGGGTAAAATAAATCCAAGAGAGCACGCATGCGTACGGCCACTGGCGAATATTTGCAGGTCATTACTCACTCCATTATGTGGAACTAAACTATTCAAAAACGTTTAGATATACTCCTTTTAAAGTTTGATTCACTCATTTCATCGTGTTTAATTTTTGGCATAGATATGCCCTTATGGGAGTTAGTTGGTCTGCTAGAAATATCCAGCTTGCTTTTTTTTACATTTCTTTAAATGTCAAACGAAATTGTCACGTCATTTTTACATTACCACATGACATTTATATTAAAAGGAAAAAGGGTCAATTATACCCTTAATCCGACCCATAAATCAACCCCTCTTTGAACTTGATCTTTCTAATACTAAGCTCCTCTTACGTTGGGTATTGTGTTGACCAATCTCTGCCACAATTCAATAAACCTCAATCTCAGATTCAAGATTACAAGTAACCAACAGCAGAAAAAACAGGGCTTTTCAAACTAATCAAACTTGTAACTCTTTGTTCATAAAGATCTAAGACTCATCAAGAAAATTTCGATTTCAGGTGAAAATGGGAGAATTCATGAAATCAGATGAAGCATCATTTCTTCACCGATTCTCATACAAATAATCACATGTACATATGTAAATTAAAAGAATTAAAACGACACAAATTATATGATAAAACATAACTAAAGGGGAGAAAACGGTAAGAGACCTCATCTTTCCGAGAATTGATACACGTGTAAGGAGGCAAGTCTTTATTAGTCGGCTAAAATTCCAAAATTGGCCCTACTTTCTATTTGGTAGGGCTATAAACTTTCAAGTTTCAAAGCTATATGTAGCTTCGTTGATACTCATCCATCCACATTTTGATCTTTTTGTCGTCTGAGATTGGAGGCCGACGTTACACATCTTCATCCACACGTCACACCTCCGTTTACCGGCTCCCCCCCAACTCCTAAAAATTGAGATTTTTTTTTTTGGATGTTAAATATTCGTTTCAATTTGTTAGGTGCATTTCGACTTATTACTAAATTAAGAAAATACAAAAAAACTTTTATAATTTATTCTTTTAAATTAAATATATGTCAAATGTGACAATCGAAAAAGAATGGTCGGTAGGCGTCCGTCCATATTCGATTCGACTACGCCATGGGGCAGCAGTCACTTTACAAAAACTTTATCTTCAACAATTTAGAACGCTTGTTTCAAGACTCAACAACCCACTTATAAGTAGCACCAAAAAGCAAAAATCCCCCACTTGCACCAACCTTTTTGGGGAATAAGGCTACTCGAATAGTGATGGATTCAGAATTTTTACAAAGTGGGTTTAAAATATAAAAATTAAAATGTGGCAACAAGTATTCGAAGGCTACTCACATAAATAATAATCCCATATATAAATATATGTTTCTTAATTTGAGTTCAGATAACACTTATGCCCTTTAGTTGTGCGTGTGCATAAGTATATAATTAAATTTGTATCAAATTGAATAAGTAAGCATAAGTGTTCTATGTGATATAATATACGTACGACACAAAATTATCAGGTAGAATGGATGCATTTATTTGTTAAATTTTATATAAATTTAAATGTCTATTTGTGTATATTTAAAGAAATAAATCAAATTAAAAAACACGTTTATATGTTTTATGTCATCATTTTATACTAATAGCGTCATTCACTTATACTAATTCATTATATTGAATGAATATTTATTTCTATTTTGTTCATAATAATTCGCAGGGTATTAAACTAGCACATTGTAATCCAGTTGTCCCATAAATTCATTACTACTACTTTAAAATAAGTTATGACTTATGAGACGTATGGTTCACAAAAGACGACTGATCACTTAGTAATTGAAAATCTGGGGTTTTGATTTTAATTAAACCCCAATTAGGAAGGATTAAGTTTGGAGCCCCTATAATTATATATTTTGCTCCTTGAAGGAACTCTACCCAATATTTCCCCATTATAAAATGCTTTATACTTACTTCTCTCCCCAATGTGCATTGGAAGCTTCGCGCACCAACTTACCCTTCAAAAAAATCGTGCATATATTCTTTTGTGATACTTAGTTGTCTCTGATCAGTAGATTTTTTTTTTATAATTGTCTCTAATTATTTGTTCATTCTAATAAATTAAAAAAATAAAAATATTTTTATTTATTATACACTCAAT
>JAJOOS010018018.1:0-12489 GCA_029582725.1 Solanum chiquidenum | reverse complement strand
CCACTTTTCTAGAGTCACAAGAGTAGAACTGCCTCTTTTGTGCATCAATAAATTTCATGGTAACAGGCTTGACAGTTGCACTGATAGTTGGTCAACTGGTAATTTCGGCCAAAAGCCAACAAGTTTTGGGGTGGTAAAACTAAAAATTAATAAAAAAAACCGTACAGGAACGTGTCAATAGGCTAACAGACAACATTTGTGATTGCACTAAAGTATGTGAATAAACAATTAGTAGGAAAGAATTGACAAGAAAGAAGAAAGAAGAAAGAAAAAGAAAGGGAGTTGAGAAATTCAACCAAATCACTCTATAGAATCTGACCATACATTGCGATGGAACTGAAAGTACAGCTTGTTTAACAACTTCTTAGTTTGATGGTTTTTAAAAGCTTCAACTTAGCCTGGTTAGTGGTTAGCATCATTCCAAGCTTCCTAACAAAATTCCTTTTTTTTTTTGGTAAGAAAGTATCCTAATAAAATATATTTTGCAGCAAACAATTCCAAAAAAAGAGCTTGAAGATGTCAAATACCTCATATACAATCACAAAATTATCCTTTATCAAATCTTCATTCAACCCTCCAAGATATTCTGACAGGACATCAGCTACTCTGCACAAGAACTAGAAATTAAATAGTCAAATTATCAATAAACCCCTTATTTGCAGAGATGATACAGAGTTTCAAAGTTAATAAGCAAAGTGTAGTAGCCTCCCTATGTTCACCTAGCAGCAAAAGACTACAATAGCTAGAACTAGAACTTTGACATATCAATTCAATGAATCAGTTAGCAGTAAAAGCTTAACTGCCAGGTGCAAGGACTTCCAATAGTATGACTGGACTCTTACAGATCTAATCCATTTAACCAAGAAGGAAAGACCACAAAGCCGACAAAACATGCAGAGGAATGGACAAAATAACTTATCAAAAGAAAAACTTAGAAAACATGAATCTCTATGATGCCAGATTTTATCAAATACAAAGGGCATACTTATGGCGACAGCAAACATAAGGTTGTAATGAACTCTACTACGACAAACACGTCTAACTCTACTACAACAAACACGTCTAACATACATTTATTAATTGTGGATGAAGGAGCTCAACACCATAATTTGTTTGCCTTCCGATAACCAATTACTATAATATACTAGTGTAAATTAGCTTGAGAGTCACACACTAAAGGATCCTTCTCTTCTGATAGCCAACAAATCCCCTGTGAGTTAGCTGGTCCAATACCGGTTAGCTCACAGGTCAAAACTGGGGGAGTATCTGCCATACTATTCTACTTCCACTTACATACCATGCTCTTATTTATTTTTTATGACCGACATACCATGCTCCTATTCAGTGGCTAGGTTCAAACTCACATCCGAGTTGCATCCTTCTCACTGAACCAAAGCCCTAGGGCCCAAAATGCCATGTTTCTATCTCAAATCCTTCAATATCCTCTGGAGATACTAATCAAATAGAAAACTTTCAGTTCAGATGGAAAGCAATTTAACTGTGGCGGTATGCTAGGATGTTCAAATTTTAAATTGATAAGAATTACAAGAGGCATCACCATTTAGCCATCCAACCACCATGCTACTAACCTCTCTTAACATATTATGGTCAGGTGTTTAATAGTTCCAAGACAATTCCATTAAACCCATCTTGTCTCATAATCTTATTTAAGAAGAAATCAATCCAGCAGCAACAACATAAAATAACCAAGTGTATTACCTCAATTGCCATTAAAGGTGGCATTTCCACTTGGGTGCAAGCCAAGAAGGTAACTCCTTCACGATTAACTTGGAAAAGGTAATGCGTTGGTGAAGCAATCACCGGTAAATGCTGCAACAAGCCAAAACATTTTTCAAGATAAACACAACAAAAGTTTCAAACTTGGTCAAGCAAAAAAATTGCTATATGTAAATTCAAGATCAAGCATCTCGATTTTCTCTATACAATGAGTTTTAACTATAACATTGGAACAAATTACTCTTATGCCCCTACCTTGAAGGAATCACCTTGAGCAATTGACTGATCCCAAAACCAGGAACATATTGCCCTATCAACCCAGTGTCCAGTAAGCTGTTTTTCCAGCATTACCTCCCTACAGAGACATTGAATTAAACAGATCTTTAGTAACAAACTTCAAATCAAATACCCAGTGATTCAATATCCCAATAAATACAAATTAAAATGCAAAGAACCCCTTTTTCAAGTCCTGATGAATATGAATTTGACGGAAATTAAGAAGAAGAAAAAGAAGGGAAGGATACCCAGAATCGGAGAGAAGAAAAATGCATTGCAACATAACGTTGCTTTCTTTACTCTGAAATGGAGTTGGAACCAATTCACCTCTTTCCTGTCTCTCTCTCTCTCTTCCTATATCAATTAAATAAAAAAATAAAAGGTTTAATTTTTTATTTAATTGATATGGAAAAAAGAAATATTAAGAAAATGACAAAAAAGGTCCTTTATTGTTTGTTAATATATCAAAATAATCCCTTATGTATCAATACAACAGTTTTGATCCTGTAAGTTTATCAAAAATTTGCACTTTAGGGTCCAACATGGGTGAGATAAGTCCTGCTTTGATACCATGTTAAATTAGATTGAATTAGACTTAATTCATAAAAAATTAGCTCAAAAGGGAGGATTGCTCAAACCTTATTATTAGTAGTCCATCCATCTCACTAATCTCACTAAGCACCAGTGTGGTGTTTTTGACATTCCTTTAACAAATCATAATTGTATTTATAAAACTATCTATATTTTGTTTTAATTTAATAGTTAATATTGTGTGTATGTTCTAGGTAATATTTGATGAAAATTTTAAAAATTGTAGATCCTTCACAATATTACGGTAAGCATTGAGCTATTATTATTATAATTATTATCGAATTTTAAATTCAAAATGATGTTGTGCTTGTCAAGGTTTTTTCACTATTTAATTTGTTTTATCAAAGGTTGATATATAGATTATGGACATCTAATCAACGAGTTATTTACTACTTTTACATTTTGATTCTAAAAATGAAGCAATAGAAAAAGATTATGATAAAATATTTTATTTTTTATCATGATTAAAACCTTATTTTAATGTATTAAATTTGAATTGTCAGTATTAAAATAAAATATAATGCACTATCACCCGATCGATCCAATAAAAACATGAAAATATGGAGATCGAAGGAAAATTGAGAAGAAGCCGAATTCCTAAAATCATAATCTACAACCGATTACCAATATATATGCTACTTTTATGAGTTATATCCTTTCAAAAAGAATATAAATTCCAAACGTAATATTTCTTTCTATTAAAAATTTAAAATTTTCAAAAAATTCTACCTTTTTTCAAAGTAATTAATTGAGGATATAATAGATAAAAAAAATTGTCCTTTCTTGATTTATCAAAATGAATAAGTAATTAGGGATAGTTATAAAAAGAAAAGTGAATAAATAATTAGAAACAGAGGGGAGTACTATATAGGTTGGACAACTTATTTGTATCATGAGCTCTTTTTCTTTTTCTCATCGAAAAAAAAAACTTGTTTTTTTGAGTATGTAATATAAAATAATTATAATGAGTTTACTATCAGCTACATTGTTTCTAGACTGTTTTCTCTATATATGTTCAACGAACTCGATATCGGCTGTGTGCACCGTCTAATCTAAATTAACCACTCACGACAAATTAAAGGATACATACATAGGATCGGAACTAAGTAGAACAACACATAACTACAAAACCTTAATATAGTTATTAGTTGAAAAAACAAATTGTAGTAATACCATTTATATTAATGCCATGTGTCAACGCATAAAGAAATACACGTAGCGTAGCATGTGGCATCGCTCTCCGACACGTGTCTGTCTACCATTACAATATTACTACTCCTTAGTTAACTCTCAACGCTATCCGTTACAAGTTTTTTGGTCGGTGAAACATTTCCGTATGACAGTATCTCACTGACTGTCCATGCAACCGCGTTCCATGCATGTACTACTACTATATATATGTTGACGCAAATTAACCATTTTGTTATTACAAAAACAAAAAGATATATAAAAATGGCTCCAGAACTTGAAAGTGGAACAAAAAAGGCTACTACTACTCAAAAGGATATAGAATTAGGGAGGGGTTATGTGACTTTCTTAGCAGGTAATGGTGATTATGTGAAAGGTGTGGTTGGTTTAGCAAAGGGATTGATAAAAGCTAAATCTATGTATCCTTTGGTTGTGGCAATTTTGCCTGATGTGCCTGAGGAACACAGGATGGTATTGACGAGGCACGGTTGCATAGTGAAGGAGATAGAGCCACTAGCTCCTTCACTGCAATCGTCCGATAAGTATGCACGATCTTATTACGTGCTCAACTACTCCAAACTTCGGATTTGGCAGGTAAAGTAAATTACTATTATAATTGCAATTGTTGTTTTTATCGATGATTGATGTATTGAATTGCAGTTTGTGGAGTACAGTAAGATGGTGTACTTGGATGGAGACATGCAAGTTTTCGACAACATAGACCATCTTTTCGAGTTGCCTGATAAGTATTTATATGCGGTGGCGGACTGCATATGCGATATGTATGGGGAGCCATGTCCTGAGGTTCTGCCGTGGCCCAAAGAGATGGGGCCAAGGCCGTCTGTTTACTTCAACGCAGGCATGTTTGTCTTTCAGCCAAATCTCTCCATCTATGTTCGTCTCTTGAACACACTCAAACTTACCCCACCCACCCAATTTGCTGAACAGGTATATATAAATGTGTGTCTAACTTGAAGAACAGAGTAAACAACCTGTTATATATAGTAAACTTAATACATCGAAAACATGATAGAGTTCAACTTCTATAAATTGATAGGGTTTTTTTCCATCACATTCTCATGTACATCTACTTCAACAGCTATATACAATCTGAACCTTTTTGTAGGACTTTCTGAACATGTACTTTAAAGACAAGTACAAGCCAATTCCTTACACATACAATCTGTTGCTGGCCATGCTATGGCGCCACCCAGAGAAAATCGAGGTGAACAAGGCGAAAGCGGTTCACTACTGTTCTCCAGGGGCTAAGCCGTGGAAATACACTGGGAAGGAAGAACACATGGATCGAGAGGATATCAAAATGCTAGTGACGAAATGGTGGGACATTTATAATGACACCACACTGGATCACAAGGCGCAGGGTTCTACAGTTGAAGCAAACAGATTAAGGGAAGCAGCCTTTTCGGATTCGAATATAAGTGCTCTATATATTACTAGCCCATCAGCTGCTTAGCTATATATATCAACTCTTGATGTTATTAGTTGTGGAGGGTATCATGAAAAAAATACTGCCACTTGTTTATTTTTTTTGGCAGGTTTAGTTTGGTGGTCCAATAAGTGAAAGTTTTTGTATTATTTGCAACTTATATAGTGTGTTTGAATCTTAGTGATAATTATGTAGTCTGAACAGATGTTGGAACAGCACAAAATGGAAATTATACATACTCATGGTGTCTTTCAATCTTCTTTCCTTTTGAGTTTAAACTTCTGTGCCACAGCAGCAGCAAATGAGCTTCAACAGTAGAACCAACTATAGAGATACTAGGATATTCAGGTAAGATGAAATTCACTCTAGGCCTACCATAGAAATATGGAACCATGACAAGTTGGTGATTGTGCACAAAAAATGTTATTTGGGGTGGTTCTCAAAATTTATCTTACAAGCCATTATCTCGAAACAACAAAGAAAAATCACATTCCAGATGCATAACCGAACCTGTCAACGAAACTTACCAAATTATAGATCAGTCAACAACTTATGGCATATGAACGTGAAAAGCTCATCTCCCTAACAAAGCAACACGATCTTTCTGAACTGCCTGTGATAAATTTATGTCAAAGAGCTCACACCGAATTGGCATTTCCATTTCATAGAAAGGGTTCTTCAAGACGTAATCAGTGTATAATTCATAGATATACTTCAAGAGGGACTCCATTTGCAGAGTTCCAGGCTCACAGACCACAAAGAATTTTGTTCCTGTTAAGTAAATCAATCAAATCCTTTAGCTGGTTGGAGTGTAACCTGAATTGACAGCAGTGACTGAAGGGAAAAAGATTAAGAAATAACATGTAAGATTGAATATCAAGTTAAATGTTCCATGGCACTCTCAACTCAGAGGCACTAAAACATTCGACCAGTCTGTCAAATATTTACCAAGTGGCTTCCCATGCATTATTGATTAGTCTTCCATCATTTCCGTTGACTTATTACACAAGTGAACAGCTTCCATTGTTTCTTAAAAAATGAGCAAACAGCTGCCATCTTTACCAAATATGTTTTCCTGTTTTCAAATATTTCACTTCATTTCAACTTAGTATTATCCAAGGGAGAAGCTTATTTCTCTGAGGTATGGTTTCAACACAAAAATACAAGGAGAATATCATCTATACAAGTTAAGATATTAGCTGTGTTGTCTTCTATGGATATTTGTTGAGGTCTATCTAGGAAACATGGAAAGAGTAAGTTCATGAAAATGTAGTCTCATTCTTTTTCTTGATCTGTCCAACTTCAACAGATCATTCTTTGGCCTATTAGCCTTGAAGCAGACAACTTCAACAAGGCTATGGAAATTGAATCGGCATCATGTGCAAGCCACAACTCATTATAAAACAGATCAAGCAGCTTCTTTGAGCCTAATTAGTCAACACTATTTTTCATTATAGAACGAATATTATTAGCCTATAAGTAACTTATAGGCTAAAACCAATCAAAAAAGATGAATACTATTAGCCTTTATTTTTTTCATCGTTACTATTAGCCTGTATTTTGTCTGCCCTTTCACTTGTGATGCCCATTGGTCTTGTGTATGTAAAAAAGAACTTTAACAGATTCAGCAAATCTCTTAACCAGTAGTATCAAGATAGAAAATAGGAGTCAGCATCCTTTAACAAAGCTCCAGAGGAAATAGAAATAATTACCTAAGTTAGATTCTTAAATATCCATGAGTGTACTTAGATTTGAAGAACAATTCAGTATAAACACTGATATACATAGGAATAGGCAATCATATAGGGCCACCATTCAAATGCACACTGGAACAAATAAAAGAACACAAATTCTTTCTGACTAAGTTATGCCAAATATTCGGGTATCACCACATGCCTTTAGAAGTTTCTTTTGTCCAAAACTTGCATGATGTTTCCTGTATATGCATGGGAGCTGTTTTGTGCAACAAGAGACTGTGTAGATTCTCTTTAACAAGTCCTTTTAATGTTTTTGCCAAGTTTAGTTTCATCTATCATTTAATCTCAAATGTCTTGAAGTTGCCACACCGGTGCATAAAATCTCAAGAAGCTGTTATGAGATCCTGATCGATTACACTAAGATTGTTAGCGCACATCACATCAGTGCCGAGATGATCTAAGCCCTCCATACCCAGTCTGACAGAAAGGTTTAGATTCTAATTGATTTTCATCCCCTAGTCTCTTAAACCATATTTCTAGCTTTTCTGAATAGAGAACTGGAGATTTCTTTGTTGCACGATTTAAATTGGAGGGTAATTAAACAAATAAAAATAACTGAAATGGAGAAGAGATGCATGAGCCACTTAAAGATACTGCACCATATTTCCTGACATCGAAGTCGCATACAGAACAACTTCAGCAGGAAATCATTATTCATATTGAGCTACTTGATTGAGCCTAAAGTACCATTTAGGTTACATTTTCCCCCTTTCCAGCATATGGACTAAATTCTTATAACTTTTGGGCCAAAGATTTAAGATTTAAGATTTAAGTTTGTAACCTTGTTGCTACTGAGTAAGCTTTAGTTCCATTCAAGCTTATAGGTATAAAACATTTATAACTACAATTTACAACCCAACATACATGATAAAAGATGTCAAAAACTAAAGCTGATAAAAATCTCAAAAAGAAAAAGATGCTTCTCAAAAATAAATCAGATAAAGACAAAATGGTGGAGATGTAAGAATTACCGGTAAGAGATTGGAAGCAATGGAGATCAAACGTATCAGCTTGAAGGAGTTCGATACCAGCACAGCCATTAACCGGGGACAACTGCTGAGAGATAGCGTGCATAGAATGCCACAGACTAGCCAATCTCAAACTATCATTTGTGTCCATTTTTCCAGCAGAACCATAATCCTAAGGAATCTTACACACCCATTAAAACCACAAATAAGAACAAAATAAAACGACCTAAGCTGAAAAGTGTTGGAATTTGAATTCACCTTGCAGAAGATAAGCCCTCCTGATTTATTGATGATGTAAAGGCTGTAAATAGCTGCCATTTATATTAAATCCTTCTCTTTCTTGATCTGAATGAATTCAATTTACAATTTTAGTTATTTTTTGGGATGACCAACAGGAAGAAGAATTGCTTAAAAACTACCCTCCCTTGAAGAAATTACGATAGATGTAGTCAGGGACTTATCAGCTTCTCAGCATCGGTATCTAGATATTCGATCAGGCGATCTTTATAATACAAGCAGAGTAATTGAAGGCAAGTATCTTGATTTGCTGGCACAAGCAGAACTTAATCTGAACAAGAAACAATGGGCAGTTGGATCTATTCTGCCTACTAAACTCGATCATAACTCAAATAGGAACGATATATGTTTGGAGTGGCTTAACAAACAACCTCCAAGCTCAGTATTTTATATATCTTTTGGAACAACAACATCATTTTCCGATAGAGAAATCAAGGAGCTCGCAATGGGATTAGAACTAAGCAAACAGAAGTTCATATGGGTGTTGAGAGATGTCAATAGAGGAGATAACTTTACTGGGGAAGATAGAAGAGTAGAGCTGCCAGAAGGGTTTGAGGAGAGATTAAAAGATGTAGGCTTAGTGGTAAGAGAATGGGCACCACAACCAGGAATCTTGGCTCGTACGTCCACAGGCGGTTCATGAGTCATTGTGGATGGAATTCTTGTATAGAGAGTATTACTATGGGAGTGCCTATAGTGCTTGGCCTATGCACTCTGACCAACCGAAAAATGGTTTCTGACGGAAATGTTGAAAATAGGCCTGATTGTGAGGGAGTGAGAGAAACGCGAGGAGCTAGTAAGTGCATCCACTATTGAGAACGTAGTGAGGAAATTGATGGCATCAGAAGAAGGTGATGTAATTAGGAGAAGAGCAGAAGAAATGGGAGAAGCCTTACGGCGCTCCACAGAGAAAGGGGGTGCTTCTCGAATAGAGTTGGAATCTTTCATCAAGCATATCACAAGATAGACTTGTTTTCACCAGAATTTTCAAGGATTTTGGTTACTTTTCATATTCATGTAAGTTAACCTGTCACTTATCTGGAATTTTTAAGTGAGATGATTGCTTTGTATCCCTCTCTTGACATATAACCATCCAGAATACAGGGTTTTATCCATATGTGCTTTATTAGACTGTTTTATCACAAAAGATTTTGTTCATAGATTCCTATGTCCTTCGAAAGGGTTTTTACGAAACAGTTTTGATACTTGTCCTCTACAACTTCTTAGGAACGCACATGGTCAAATTTTTAACCTATATGCTATGAACTTGTGATATTACTAGAATCCTTTTACATACTTGTTGCAGAATTGCACCCTTTCTTTGAGGTAGTATAATTTCTTAGACATATGAAGCAGAGTGTGTTACAAAATGTCAAAATCATATTGAGGAACCACACTTGATAAAATAAGGTACTCCATGCGACAAAAAAATGTATGTTTTCTGCTATTCTGTAGTAATGGAGCATTACAAGATCATTTAAGAAAGTTTTGGCATGAACTTGTCTGAACTGAAAACAGAAATTGTGAACAAGTATTCAAAGAGCTTGAGCTAGTCTTGGAGGTGTTATGTACTTCTTTCTGCACTGTTGACTTAAGAGACTTATGTTATGGTTACCAAATGGTTTCAAATGCTTACATTTCTTGTCTTTCAATATATGAATTGGTTCGCCTACTGGATTAGGGTATAGATGTCATCACGACTTAGATAAAATGGGTTGTGATGAAGGTACATAACCAAAATTTAATAATAATAGTACTATTAGGTTGTTTGGTTGAGAACAAGTTATCCCAGAATTAATTATTCTGCGATAACTTATCACAACACTATAGTATAAATGGTGCGATAAGTTATCCCAAACACGGTCACCAAACAAAACACCAAATTTTCTTGATCTGAATGAAGTCAATTTTCTGAAAAACATACAAAGTATGGCACTGTATATCAATTTCCCAAAAGAAGTAACAACAACAAACCCAGTGAAAACCCACAAGTAGGGCATTTCCCAAAAGAAGAAAAAAAAAACCCGTTCTTGATCTCTAGCAAGAGAAGATTACACTCAATTTTTCCTGGATACAAATAACATAAAAGAAAAAAAAAACAACAATGACAACAACTGCCTACTATGCCTCTAACCCAAGTTAGTTGGTTTGTTACAAGACTCCTTAAAAGGCAAGAAAGAACATATACACATAAAAAAAAAAAAAAGGTAGGAAAGAATTGTTACTGATCTCTGATTTTAGAGAGTTGATCTAAGTTAGATTGAGTGCACAAGTTGATGTAAGGGGTAAAAAGATTCAAACCCTAGTTAGACTGGGAGAGATGAGACGAGTAAAAATGAGGAGAGCATACCTGAATTCAGATGCAAAATCGGGTAGTCCAAGCTCTGTAGGGAAGAGAATGGACAAAAACGTAAAGAGAGCAAAAAAAATTTGTAGAAAAGAGTTTGGGAAAAGGATATTAATAAAAAAAATTAAAAAATAAATAAGAAAAAATTATTATTTAAGGTACTAAAAAAATGCGGTGAACGTGGATCGAACACGTGACCTTCAGATCTTCAGTCTGACGCTCTCCCAACTGAGCTATCCCCGCTTTATGACAATTTAACGCAACAAATAATTTAAATCAATAAGAACGAGAATTATTTTTGTTAAAAAGAAATGGAATGTTTCTCTTATTTTATTTTATTTTTACTGAACAATGTTTCTCTTATTTGGTTAGTAATTGGGACCATGGAGAACAGGGGAAGAGGAAATAAGAGTTGATAAAAGGTTTGGTTTTGTAATTTTTTATAATTTGTTTTTAATTTATATTTTCATAAGAGATTTAATTTTAATACCTAAGAAATTTGAAATAATTTTTTTTTTTTTCAATTTGTAAGTAATCTATAAGAGATCATTTTCACCTTTAGAAGAAGAAAATTATATTTACTCTTTAGAAGAAGAAAATTAGAATTACTCAATTGCATTGTTATTTTCTCACGTATACCTTTTGGTATAACTTCAAAGAGCAGCGAAAATAAAAATAGAGGAAGCAATCATGATTTTATGGAGCTTGTGGGAAGTCAGAAATAATTTATGTTGGAATAATAAATAAAATGTGTTTGCTATCATTTTGTACCGTGCAAAGAAAGAGCTGGAGGAATGGAGGACTATCAATACAAGAGCCGAGATGATCGTTGTTGCTGCAAAAATGATTACTAAATGGGAGTGACCTCTGCTTGAAACAGTTAAATGAAATATTGATGCCCTCTTACGATATCAAAATATCAGTTTGGCGGGGATAGGCATGATGCTACATGATCACTTGGTCAATTTATTACTGGGAGAATTTTATTTCTTGGTTGTGTGGCTAGCCCGTTGTATGCCGAGATCATAGGGTGTGTGAAGCTCTTAGTTGACTAAAGAAACGGTTCAGTAGAACGAGATTGGTCGTAGAAACTGATAAGCTACTTGTGAAGCAAGCTCTGAAAGAAAATTTGGTGAGTTACTCTTATTTTGATTCTTTAGGGCCCGTTTGGCCATGCGAATCATGATATGGAATCATGATACGGAATCATGATACGGAATCATGATATGGTATCATGATATGGAATCATGATACGGAATCATGATACGGAATCATGATATGGTATCATGATATGGAATCATGAGATGAAATTGAAGTTTTGTTTGGACATGCGATATGGAATTTTTGTGTTGTATATTTTCTCATAAACATAAAAATCTCATAAGTTGTAAAACTATTAAAATAGCCTCAATTGTTTATTCAATCACATTGTGCAGAGATGAATGCCTATAATTAAATAGTTCTTTGGGATTTTGAGGCTCTCTTTCACTTCCTCGGTAATCTTGCAAATGATAGCGTAGTCCTTTGTATGGAACTAAAAATCCTTTTGTGTTTCGGAAATCAGCATCAACAACATAATATTTATCTACCAACAAACATTTTATAAAGAATTATTAAAAGCATATGTGACGTAAATGAGACAGCTTTGTGTAAATAAATAATATTTATTCTAAGGATGTAATTTAAAGTTACCATATGGTGGAAATGGAAATTGTGACGTTGGTTCAACAAGTGCATTCTCAAGTTCTTTACTATCATGTACAGTACCTTCCCAACCAACAGTAACAAAGGTAAATCGCATATCAAAATCACAAGCACATAAGACATTTTGTGATGTTCTTCCTTTGCGATTACGATATGCTTGTTGCACCGCTTTAGGAA
>JAJOOS010018017.1:0-11541 GCA_029582725.1 Solanum chiquidenum | reverse complement strand
TTGCACGAGAGATGGTAAGTTCTAATTCAAACTTTTAAATAAATAATTAGTTGATTCATATATATCGTTATAAATTTCAGTTTTTATTTATAGAAAAAGAATTGGGACGCACTCCTATTGAACCAGAGGTTTTCAAGAAGACTCATGTCAGGAAAAAAGAAAATGAGTCGGATCCGGATGTGTGGGTGGAGGAAAGGGCCGAACGAACTTTTGTAAGTTATTTAATATGAATAATATATATTAAAAGTGAATATATTTATGATATGTATATATATTAATGTCAATTTTTATATTTAATATACAAAATGACTTTCATCAGTACGTCACTGAGAATCTAGATAGTTCGGTCCAATTGACACCTGAACTGTCCACCCAGATTTGGAAAGAAAAAGTGGTAGGGGGGACACACAAGGGTAGATGCTATGGTCTAGGCTCTCGAAACGATGTTAGACGACTTCAGTCAGGCTTAGAAGGTATTGGATCGTCACGTCAAGCCGAGGCACTTGACGGTGTTCAGATTGCTGTTATGTCGGATCAAATAGCTAAACTTATAGCGGCACTAGCAGAGTCGGAGCGGAGAAGAGTAACTGAAGAACAAAGCATGAGTGAGACCGTTCAACAAATCAAAGAACAAGTGATGAACCTCGCTCCTCGACCTACTACTTCGGCTCCCGATGACACCGACGACGAGAGTGATGAGGATGATTATGTAGATCTCACTCCCTAGTTTAGTTCACTGGACATTTATGAATTTTTTGAAATTTTGAAACGAATTTTGAAAGACTTTATAAGTCTTTAATTTATGATTTAGATACTTTTGAATGTTTTTTTAAGTTTGTTGTTTTATGTTTTGTTTAGATTGTTTATAATTGTGTGTGTTTGATTGGGCTGAATAGTGTAGAATTGAATTGAATTGCATTTGCAGGTGGGCAGCAGAAATTGCCGGCTGCTGCTGTCAAAAATATTGCAGAAAAAGCGACGGACAACGTGGTTTAGTTCGTCGCTTTTCTGGGATTTTCAAAAAGAATATTCCAGAAAAGCGACGGATTGCGTCACCTTTTAGAAAATAAAGAAAATAATTAAAATAAAGCGAGTCCGTCGCTTTTGTTAAAAAAAATGTAAAAAAGCGTTGTTGTCCGTCGCTTTTTGAAAAGCGTTGGATTAAAAAGCGACGGAGGTGACTGCGTCGCTTTTCCGTCGATTTCGACCAAAAAAGCGACGCAGTCCGTTGCTTTTGGCCGTCATTTTTTGACAATTTTTTAGTAGTGGACTTTCCTTATCTAGACAACCCAACTTTGAATGGACATATCTTCCTCATATGAACTCAAAACTTAGCAAACTGGGTGGTGTTGGAAAGATAATCAAAGGTATTTCCTACGGTATCTGGTAACACACCTAACTCATCCTGATCTAGGAGTTATGGTCGTTTGAAGTTGACCCATAACTCATACTTAACTTAACTCTCCAAATTTCAGATTTTTGCTATTTACAATTTAGTTTTTTCTCGAAATCAAGGTGTCACATCTAGTGAACTTAACACTTGAGAAATTTTAATTTCTCTGGAAAATTCTACTCACAACGAAGGATGGTTTCAAGTCTTAGCTCAAAAAAAAAATCGGGGTGTTACAAGGGTCAAAATTGGATGTCAACAGTATTGAAGTTTGCTGATAATGTAAAAGTATTGTATATCATAAAAGTATTCTCCTTTAGTTTATTCATTCAAAATTCATATGGAATTCCATGATCAAAATGCAAATTTTCCAAGAAAGAAAATAAATACTCCATTCGTTCATTTTTCACTTGTCACTTATTTCAATAATTATTTTTTTAATAGATATGCATGATCAAACTTTAACAGGTAAAAGTGAACGGGAGAGTACAATACTACGTTTTTATTCAACATCAAGGTTAGTGTACGTGGTGTATTTATTTTCCTTTAGATTCTTGTCATTTAGCGATTATAAAAAATTTCCACACTAATGGTAGTTGGTAGAAATAATTATAGTTATAATTATAAAATTTTCATCGGTAATAGAATGCTTAAAATAATTTCATATATTTTGAAAAATTAGGAGCTGGATTTATCTATTTTATCTTTATTTATGTCTTAATATAATATAGAATATGTTCAAAACAGAGGAAAATTGTTTTTCATTTTTCTCATATTCATTTGGTATACTTTTTTTAAAACATTTTCTTTAGAAAAACAAGTTTCGTAAAAATGAGGAAAATGATTAATTTCTTAGTGAAAATAAGAAAAACAAAATCCAAAAGTGACATTTCTGATTTCACATTGAGTGTGTCCTCTTCACCCTTTAAACACACCTCATTTTTCACCCTCATCCCCACCACGCCCCTCACCTATCTTTTGCTTCCTCCTCTCATATATTGTATTTATATAGGAATATTTTATGATGTTAACTTTTCCTTACGTACTGAACGTAACTTATTTTCATGAAATAAATATCTTGTAAGAACACATTTTCCTTCCTTCCGAACACGCCATAATTATTTTTCATTAACTATCTACTTGATCTACTAGAATATTTATAGTTTTTAGAACAATTACAACTTATAAAGATAAACAAACTAATTTAATAATTTTATCTTAAACTTTTAAAATAATAAATAATTTAAATAAATTATTTTAATAATCACGACAGATAATTTGAATATGTGAAAAAGTACTTCAATTAACATAAATCTAAAATCTTTGTTTAATTGAGGAATATTATTGTCACGCCCCAAGCCTACACCCTGGACGTAGCTGGCACTCGGAGACCATCGCTGGCCCTAAGCGGACCCTTGGCCTGGCTTACTTAACTCAGCGGAAGACTTAACTCATAAGAATAAACTCAATGCAATAGTTTAAATGATAACATCTTAGCCAAAATGGCAACACTTATGTCTCAAAACAAAGTATCTGCAAATACATAGATGAGAGACTCAATATTAACTGTCTGACAGTCTATGAAGCCTCTAATAACAACTGAGAAGGATGTTGGGACAGACCCCACAACATATTAATAAAGAAAAACTAGGAAAACGAAATAAAAGAGTCCTCCAGAATGCAAGGAGGCTCACCACTGACTCTGGAGTGCTGAATTGGATCAATGGCACGCTGGATGCTGATCTTGGTTACCTGCGTCTGCATCATAATAAGATGCAGGCCAACTGGCATCAGTACATTGAATGTACGAGTATGCGAGTTGGAATGCTAAACAACAATCTTAATCTTGAAAGGAGTACAAAGGAACACTTACCTTGGCTCTGTTCAACTCATGAATAACTGAACTTAATATAAAGCAATAAGACACATGCAATGTATAATAAGCTTGTAAAACAGTGTAAACAACTTAGTTAGTTAAAGATAAAGTAATAACAAACTCTACTTTACTTATATATAAAAGTAATATAACTTTTGTGGGAGATTATCTAACCGACAACCACCACTATGAGCCTAAGCGGTGATACAGCGTCTTGCCCACGCTGCCAGAACTGTCCTATACTTTGCCGTCATATAGAACGCTTAACTTAGTGGATCCACTAGTCTATGCTAAAAGCATCTTAAGGATTCATCTAAAAAGTATGATCATTTACTACCCATGATGGCTACATGGTTTATGGAGACTTGAGTTAATATGAACTCGCATCCCCATATCGGTGCTCAATACTACATCCATAATATACTTAGCTCATATGTTTTTTTAAAACAAACTTCTTTCTTTGGTTTGAGATGATTACTCAAAACTTAGCTTAAAAGCTCTCTTGGAATCGATGTTCCCTTTTCTTTGCTCAAATGTGAAAATATTTATAAACTTCTTTGAGAATACATAGTTCCCTAAATACTTTTGAGAAATGAACTCAACTCTTACTCTTTGTTTTACTTGAAACTTGAGCCTTAAAACGAAGTTAAAACGTTTAATAAAGACTCTTGAAAACTTTAAGAAACTTTGCTTTGACTTGCTTCTTAACTTCTAGACTTGACTCTTAACTTATTTGACTTTGATCTTAACTATCCTTGAGTTGAATTATGGATTCAAGGCTCATGATCTCATGTTTACGGATGATTTCATGATGTTTAGATGTACCTTAGAGTGTTGGAAACAACTAGAAACCATAGGTACATCGCTTGGAAACTAGTACGAAAAGATGGGGGAAGAATGGGGTGTACTGGCGTCCTTGGCGCTCTGAGAGGCATGGGGAGCCAGGCCCCAAACTTCAGAGAAGTCTGTGGGGCGCGCTGGCTGGCGCGGCGCCCCAAGGCCAAAACTTCAGAGGCTGTTTTGGGGCGCGCTGGCTGGTGCGGCGCCCCAGCCCCGTTACCCAGATGTCCTCGATTTTTCTTCTCCGTTTTTCATATCTAAACATTCCAATCTTACCTAGTTCTTTCCCCAAACACTTTGGATCATTAGTACCCTCAATACCCAATAGATTTAACTCAGAAAACAACCCGGAAACACGAGACAAATCTACACTAGGCATTCAACAATCAACCAACAAGAATTCAACAATGTTCTTCAAGATCTTCACTTTCTTCCACATGTACTCAACTCAAAATCAATGGATTTAAAAAAGTTGGGGTGTGGGTGAACTAACCCAACATGAAAAGATCCCACATACCATAATAGGGATCACCCCCGAAGAATTCCACTCGCAAGCTTGGATGATCTTAGCGAATTCTTGCTTTCTCCTCCCGTTCTTTCTTCCTTTCTCTTTTCTCTAAGACCTAAGCGTGAATTTAATTATTCTAATCTGACCAAAATAAGCTTTTACCCCAAATAAATCCCTAAAATGAATTGGGAAATTAATTAGAGAAAAGACTACTTTGCCCTTCCTTAATTCCGGATTGGGACTTTCCTCAATCCAACAGCCCAACTTCCGAAAGGCATATCTCACTCATACGATGTTGAAATTGTGCAATCTTGGTGGCGTTGGAAAGAGATCTCCAAGGGATTTCCAACCATATCAAGATATGCTCCTAACTCCTCCTGAGATAGGAGTTATGGCCGTTTGAAAATGGCCAAAACTCACTTTCTTAACTTAGACAATTTCCAGATTTTCTTATTCTTTCCAAAAATCAATATTTTCATATTTTAAACTCTTTATAGTCGTTTCTAGGTGCGAGATGTTACAATATCTCCCCCTTGGGAACATTCGTCCTCGAATGAGCTTTATTTCACTAAGCTAAGGGTAGCAACATCAAGTTCAATCACTCAACAAGCAAAAGCAAGTAACAACATGCATACTCAATAATTCAAGGAGTACTAAGAAGAGAATTGTTACCTTCAACTGCATTATCTCCATATTCAAAGAGATGGGGATATCTCCTTTTCATGTCCTCCTCAGCTTCCCAAGTAGCTTCTTCAACAAATTGATTCCTCCAAAGGACTTTGACTGATGCGACCTCCTTTGTTCTCAACTTGCGAACTTGGCGATCTAAAATCTGGACCGGAATCTCCTCATAAGATAAATTATCCTTAATCTCAACATTTTCAGTTTGCACTATCAATGAAGGATCTCCCATGCACTTCTTCAACATAGAAATGTGAAATATCAGATGAACCGCCGCTAATTCCTGTGGTAGCTCCAACTCGTAAGCTACACTGCCAATCCTCTTGGCTATGCGATAAGGTCCAATATACCGGGGACTAAGTTTCCCCTTCCTACCAAACCTCATGACACCCTTCATGGGTGAAACCTTCAAATAAACCCAATAATCTACTTCGAACTCTAGTGACCTTCTCCTAACATCTGTGTAGGATTTCTAACAACTCTGTGCCGTTTTCAACCTTTCTTGAATCACTTTAACCTTCTCCATAGCTTGATGGACTAAATCTGGTCCTATCAACCCTGCTTCACCAACTTCAAACCATCCAATATGAGATCTGCATCTTCTCCCATAAAGAACTTCATAAGGAGTCATCTGGATGCTAGAATGATAATTGTTGTTGTAAGCAAACTTTATGAGAGGCAGGTGATCATCCCAATTCCCCTTGAAATCAATCACGCAGGCCCTCAACATATCTTCTAAGGTCTGAATGGTACGCTCTGCTTGCCCATCTGTCTGAGGATGAAAGGCAGTATTTAAATTCACCTTTAAACCCAAACCTTTCTAGAAAGATTTCCAGAACTGTGCAGTAAATTGTGTACCTCTATCTGAAATAATAGAGACCATACCTCCATGGAGTCTTACCACTTATTGAATGTATAGCTTAGCATAATCTTCTGCCGAATGGGTAGTCTTTACCGGCAAAAAGTGGGCTGATTTTGTCATTCTGTCGACAATCACCCAAATAGAATCATGTTGTCTGCGAGACCTTGGCAAACCTATGATGAAATCCATATTAATCATTTTCCACTTCCATTCTGGAATTTCTATATTCTGCACCAAACCACCGGGCCTTTGGTGCTCGACTTTCACTTGCTGACAATTTGGACACTTAGCAACAAACTCTGCAATGCCCTTCTTCATGTCATTCCACCAATAAAATTCTCTCAAATCGTGATACATTTTTGTGGAACCTGGATGAATGGAATATCTGAAGCTATGGGCTTCCTCCATGATTCTCTCTTGGAGTTCATCCACCATTGGTACACACAATCTACCTTGATATTTCAATACACCATCTCCCCCTTGTTAAAAAGCTAATCCTCTTTGCTTATGAACATTTGCCTTTAAGTCTAGCAAAATGGGATCTTGGTCTTGCTTTTCTTTCACTTCTGACACTAGTGATGATTCAGCCCCATTCGTCACCACTATTCCTCCTTTTGTGGAGTCCATAAGTTTGACTCCCAGACGTGCAAGTTTGTGCACATCTTTGGCTAACTCCTTCTTTTCTTCCTCAACATGGGTGGTACTACCCATGGATAACCTGCTTAAAACATCAGCAACCACATTAGCCTTACCTGGGTGATAAAGAATACTCATGTCATAATCCTTGAGTAATTCCAACCACCTCCTCTGTTTGAGATTGAGCTCTTTCTGAGTGAATACATATTGCAAGCTCTTGTGATCAGTGAATATATCAACATGAACACCATAAAAGTAGTGTCGCCAAATCTTCAAGGCGAAAACTACGGCAGCCAACTCTAAGTCATGGGTTGGATAATTCTTCTCATGAACCTTCAATTGTCTGAAGGCATAAGCTATCACCTTGCCATTCTACATTAACACACAATCCAAACCAAGTCTGGATGCATTACAATACACTACAAAACCTTGAGTACCATCTGGTAAGGTCAAAACTGGGCACTAGTCAACCTCTTCTTCAATTCCTGAAAGCTTTTCTCACAAGCTTCAGACCATTGAAATTTCATGTCTTCTGAGTCAACTTGATCAAAGGAGACGAAATAGATGAGAACCCCTCTACAAACCTTCTATAGTAGCCAGCTAAACCCAAGAAACTCCTAATATCAGTTGGAGATGTGGGTCTAGGCCAATTCTGCACTACCTCAATTTTCTAGGTATCAACTCTAATACCATCACCGAAAATAATATGGCCCAAGAATGCCACAGACTCAAGCCAAAACTCACACTTAGAGAACTTGACATACAACTCTCTATCCTTCAAGGTCTGAAGAACTATCGTGAGGTGACTAGCATGATTTTCTTCATTCCTTGAATAGATTAGTATATCATCAATGAAGACCATAACAAACATATCTAAATAAGGTTTGAAAACTCTATTCATAAGATCCATTAACGCTGCTGGTGCATTGGTCAAACCAAAGGACATGACCAGGAACTCATAATGACCATATCTAATCCTGAATGTTGTCTTTGGAATGTCGCATTCCCTGACTTTCAACTGATGGTAGCCTGATATGAGGCCAGTTTTCGAAAAACAGGTGGCACCCTGAAGTTGATCAAATAAATCATCTATCCTTGGAAGGGGGTACTTATTCTTGATGGTAACCTTATTTAATTGACGGTAATCTATACACATCCTAAGAAAACCATCTTTCTTTCTCACAAACAAGACCGGAGCGCCCCAAAGTGAGACACTTGGTCGTATGAAACCCTTATCTAGGAGATCTTTCAACTGCTCTTTCAACTCTTTCAACTCTGCTGTTGCCATTCTATATGGCGGAATAGAGATAGGACGAGTATCTGGAATGACGTCTATGCCAAAGTCTATTTCTCTCTCAGGAGGGACTCCGGGTAGATCATCAGGAAAAACTTCTGGAAACTCTCTTACTATAGGAACTGACTGAATGTGAGGTACCTCAACACTTGAGTCATTAACTCTGACTAAGTGATAGATACAACCCTTCGAAACTAACTTTCTCGCCTTAAGGTACGAAATGAAACAACCCTTAGACACTGCTGAACTACTACTCCACTCTATGACTGGCTCATTAGGAATCTGAAACTTGACAACTCGAGTTCTACAATCTATTGATGCATAACAGGCATGAAGCCAGTCCATACCTAGAATGACATCGAAATCTACTATGTCTAATTCAACTAAATCATTCATGGTGTTTTTGTGATTGATGGAAACATGACAATCATGATAGACTCTTTCTGCTAGAATAGACTCCCCAACAGGTGTAGAAACACAAAAAGGTTCACAAAGTTTCTCAGAAAGAATCTCAAACTTATTTGCAACATAAGGAGTTACAAAAGACAAACTTCCTCCTAGGTCTAGCAAAGCATACACATCAAAAGCAAAGACTTTGATCATACCAGTGACAACATCTGGAGAGTTCTCTTGCTCATGGCGACTGGTGATTGCATAGAGGCGGTTTGATCCTCCGCCAGTACCAGAAGTAGCTCCTCTAGGTGCAGCCCTGTCTGGTGGAGCAACTGATGAAGACTAGGCTCTATTGCCTGGATTTCCACTACCTTGCTCATTCTTAGGGCACTCTTTCAAGAAGTGTCCCTCTTGTCCACACTTGAAACAACCTGTCAAACCATCACGACATTTACCTGGGTGTGTTCTCCCACACTTAGCACATGCAGGAGCCCAACTACCTCCTGTGCCACACTACCCTGGGACTAGGCTGGTTTAGATCTGAAGTTCTGCGAATTCTGACCATAATATTCGCCTTTGTTTCAGGTGCAGGTGCACTAGCAGATGATGAAGCAGGCCCCTTTTGCTTCTGTTGAAAGGACAATGATTCACATTGCCTTTCTGTTGCCCAGACTCATTCCCTGTCTTCGCTTTCTTACTTCTGAACTCTTCCTTGTCTCTCAGCTTCTCTTCCTCAACCTGCTGCACATAAACCATCAACTTGGAGCTGTCCATGTCGCCTATCAGCATTGCAGCCCTGCCCTCCTTGCTTGATAGACGACCTAAGCCAGCAATAAACAAGCTCATTCTGCTCCTCATGTCCTTAACCATTTCAGGAGCATAGCGGGACAGCTGGGTGAACTTCAACCCATACTCATGCACACTCAAGGAATCCTGTTTCAGTGTAAGAAACTCTCGTACCTTAGCCTCCTTCAGTTCTCGGGGAAAGAAATGCCCCAAGAAGGCTTCTTCGAAACAAGCCCAACTAGCAGGTGGTGCATCATCAAGTCTACCCTCCTTCAACTGATCGAAACATGTTCTAGCAACATCCTTCAGTTGATATGCAGCTAGTTTAACCATTCTTGCTTCAGCAACATGCATCACCTCAAAAACCTTCTTCAGTTCCTCAACAATTTGTTTTGGATCTTCAGTAGTGACCGAACCAGTGAAACTTGGAGGATTCATTCTCAAGAATTCGCGAATCCATGAAGTGTCAGCCTCATCTTGCCTTGGTCCTCTTGGATGCCCAACCTGGTTAGTCACAACCTGGCTCAACATCCGGATAGCCTCACGGAATTCGGCATTAGTGACCTCGCCTTGAGGTTGTACGTTTGGTGCATTAGGTACCCCTTGCTCTTGTGGTTCAACATTTCTCCTAGCTGGACAACCTCGTGCTGCTCTTCGTGGAGGCATGGTTATCTAAAACACACACAAGCACGAATTAGAGGGAAACTTTTAGAGATAAACTCTAACGCACGAGATGGATATGAAGAAAGTGAAGAATTTCCTAAATGTTGCAGCCTCCTAATTATAGATATGTCGCGCTTCACACCGATAACTAGGACTCTACAGACACGGCTTCATAGACTCTCTAGGACTCTTGAACTCTATGCTCTGATACCAAGTTTGTCACGCCCCGAGCCTACACCCTGGACGTGGCCGGCACTCGAAGACCATCGCTGGCCCCAAACGGATTCTTGGACTGGCTTACTTAACTCAGCGGAAGACTTAACTCATAAGAATAAACTCAATGCAATAGTTTAAATGATAACATCTTAGCCAAAATGGCAACACTTATGTCTCAAAACAAAGTATCTGCAAATACATAGATGAGAGACTCAATACTAACTGTCTGACTGTCTATGAAGCCTCTAATAACAACTGAGATGGATGTTGGGACAGACCCCACAACATCTTAATAAAGAAAAACTAGGAAAACAAAATAAAAGAGTCCTCCAGAATGCAAGAAAGCTCACCACTGACTTTGGAGTGCTGAACTGGATCAACGGCGCGCTGGATGCTGATCTTGGTTATCTGCGTCTGCATCATAATAAGATGCAGGTCAACTGACATCAGTTGAATGTACGAGTATGTGAGTTGCAATGCTAAACAACAATCTTAAGCTTGAAAGGAGTACAAAGGAACACTTACCTTGGCTCTGTTCAACTCATGAATAACTGAACTTAATATAAAGCAATAAGACACATGCAATGTATAATAAGATTGTAAAACAGTGTAAACAACTTAGTTCGTGAAAGATAAAGTAATAACAAACTCTACTTTACTTATATATAAAAGTAATATAACTTTTGTGGGAAATTCTCTAACCGACAACCACCACTATAAGCCTAAGCGGTGATACAACGTCTTGCCCACGCTGCCAGAACTGTCCTATACTTTGCCGTCATATAGAACGCTTAACGTAGTGGATCCACTAGTCTATGCTAAAAGCATCTTAAGGATTCATCTAAAAAGTATGATCATTTACTACCCATGATGGCTACATGGTTTATGGAGACTTGAGTTAATATGAACTCCCATCCCCATATCGGTGCTCAATACTACTCCCATAATATACTTAGCTCATATATTTTTTTTAAACAAACTTCTTTCTTTGATTTGAGATGATTACTCAAAACGTATCTTAAAAGCTCTCTTAGAATCGATGTTCCCTTTTCTTGCTCAAATGTGAAAATATTTATAAACTTCTTTGAGAATACATAGTTCCCTAAATACTTTTGAGAAATGAACTCAACTCTTACTCTTTGTTTTACTTGAAACTTGAGCCTTACAACGAAGTTAAAACGTTTAATAAAGACTCTTGAAAACTTTAAGAAACTTTGCTTTGACTTGCTTCTTAACTTCTAGACTTGACTCTTAACTTATTTGACTTTGATCTTAACTATCCTTGAGTTGAATTATGGATTCAAGGCTCATGATCTCATGTTTACGGATGATTTCATGATGTTTAGATGTACCTTAGAGTGTTGGAAACAACTAGAAAACATAGGTACAACGCTTG